>OY856415.1:135493579-135766079 GCA_963693085.1 Alisma plantago-aquatica | reverse complement strand
ACTACATAGAGGTGTGGAGGCTGTCGTAACCACACTAGGTGGATAACAATCATCACCATCTGTGGTGGTGCAGCCTTGATAGTTCTCTGTGTGCAATTGGTGAAAGTAGAAGACCGCTATAAGGGTAGTCGATGGACTTTCTCTAAGATCAGGTATATGTCTTTTAACCCTCCTTCCCATTCCATATTTGTGTACAAGATCCGCTGGTTAAAGGATAATATGACAACAAATTTTTTATTTCTGTTGCCATCTCTGTAGTCAAATTTCCCTACAATGGTATCAGAGCCACGTTGATCGACTACTTTATGAGATTTAATCGATTAATTGGATTTTTTGTTTCATCATTTTTTTCATAAATGCACATATTTAAAATGGTTAATGTACATATTTGAGTATATACCACATACCATCCCTATATATATATATATATATATATATATATATATGCAATTTTTACACGTCACCATAAAATCATCTTGATGATGGATGTATGCATTGTTATGGTCGGTACCCCATGAATTTGTGTGTATGATTGAAAGGTTTTATTCCTACCTTTTTAATTTTGATTTTCATACCGAGCCTCTCTCTTTTTCCATATATTATTTAACGCTTTCCTTCCTATACTCCCCTTAAATGTAACTAGAGGTTTCACTTTTACAATGTAATAAGTTAAATAGGAATATGAAAGTTTTATTTCCTGTAATGGAAAAAGAAGGCATTATGCACCAGACACACTGACCAATCATATGACAGATCGATCAACTGGAGGATCAAAGAGGCTAGATGAATCAATCAACTAGTGGTCCAACCAATTGGTTGGAGGAGTCCAAACATTGCTTGAGCTATAGATTAGATGACTATTTTAAGAGACCACCGACTGACTAGGAGGCCAACTGATCAACCCGGACTGGTTCCAACACAAATTTCGACATTATAGGTTTCTACATATGATGTGGAACTTAGGTGTTAGAAATTCCTTGTGGCTCTAAGGAATCACATTAGTGTGTTCATAGCCATCACCCGTGTTTTGTAGTTGCATGGCTGCATTTGTGGATATAGTATGTATATGATATATATTGGTATGTGATGATTGGATAAGTATATGTATTTATATAAATATAAAACCCCTTAATCAAATATTAAGTATTAGATTCTTTCCATTAGCAACACACATGAAAATCTTAATCGACTATGGGTGAGTACACCAAGTGTTGTGTGTTGTGTATATCGTGGAAGTGTGATGGTTGTTATGTGGGCCTACCAAGCAGGGTGCATTATTATCGTGTTGGCTTTTGGGTCATGCTTAACTAGTTGACTTAAATGTGATTAAATGTCTAGAATCATGCATATGGACTATGGAAAAGAGTTGTGAATACCATCTATCCAACAATAGAATAAGAGGAAATTGGAAATTTTTTCCAACCTTAGTAATTGATTATGGACGCTGGCATTAGCCGGGTAATAAATTTATTGTTTTGGATCTTAGCTCACTACAAGGTTCTATACTGCAATCTTCTGAATTGATAAGTGAGGGTTATCAATTTGAACAAAATAATGAGAATGATAATTAATTAAAGACCTAACTAATATCATCTATTAATAAAATAAAAAGGGTTTAAACAAATTGCAAATTTCTTTTGTAGAAATAGATGGCAATCAACAACACATTTTCCTTGCAATCGCTCCTTGAGAAGGACAAGTTTAATGGAATAATTTCATGACTAGTTCGGACGTTTAGAATTGTTGTCACACAAGAGCACAATATCTATATCCTAGAGACACTAGAGCCAACTAATCTTGCTCCCACTGTGCCTAAGTCTGACAAGGATGCTTACAAGAAGCACAAGATGTCGTGGATGTCAAGTGCCTGATCCTATGCTCAATGAACTATGGGTTGTCGTAACAACATGAGAACATGGATGTTATTGAGATGGTAACACATCTTAAGAACATGTACCGAGACAAGGAAAGACATGAGTGATATGATGTCTCTTAAGCAATGTTCAAGTTCCACATGACAGAAGGAGATCGAGTAGGTCCTCGTGTGCTCAAGTTGATTGAGTTTGTGGATAACCTTACTAGATTGGGATTTCCCTTGGGTTAAGAGTTGTCCACAGATGTGATTCTACAATCACTGCTAGAATCATACAACCAATTTGTCATGGACTACAACATGTACAACTTTGATAAGCCATTGTCAGAATTGCTTGGCATATTGAGGACCGATGAAACACTGATGAAGAAGGACAAACCCATATCTGTGATGATGATCAATAAAGGAAATGGGAGGTCTAAGGGCAAAGGAAAAGCTAAGAAGAGTTCTAAAGCTTTCCAGAATTCCAAGTCTTATGCACTCAAAGCAAAGGAAGGGGTGAACAAGGGAGGCAATTGTCACCACTATCACCATCTTGGACATTGGAAAAGGAATTGTCCTCTCTACCTAGAGGAACTGAGGAAAAAGAAGGATGATATAGATATCTCCACTTTAGGTACTTACATTATTGGGACAAATATGTCTACTTCTTCATCTTGAGTACTAGATACTGGATATTAACCTCACACATGTTCCAATATGCAAAATCTGAAAAGAAGTAAGCCTTTAAGAAAGGTCAAGGTCAAACTATGCATTGTAAATGGAGCTAGTGTTCTTGCCACTGTAGTTGGGACCTATCATATATATATGCTCACGTGGCTTGTAATAGAGTTAGAGAACTGTTATTTTGTACCTACTATTAATAGAAGCATCATTTTTGTATCTTATATGAACAAGAATGGATGAGATTTTTTTCTATAAAGAATGGAAGGTGTTCCATTAGCAAAGATGAGATATTTTATAGCAGTGTCCCAATGTCCTATGGTCTTTACTTATTAGATCTTGAGACAAATATTTATAATGTTAACACCAAAAGACTAAAATTCAATAACTTAAACAAAACATAACTTTGGTATTGTTATCTAGGGAATATCAATGAGAAATGCATTTCTAGTATCTGTAAATATGGATTCATGACTCTTTTGACTTTGAGTCAATAGAGACATGCAAGTCTTGTTTGTTTGGTCAGAATAAAAAGGCCCCTTTTGATGGTAATAGTGAGAGAGAGAGTGATCTATTGAGACTCGTACATACTATTATATGTGGACCATATAGAACAAATGCTAGATGCAGTTATCAATACTTCAATACCTTCACTGATGACTTCATAGGTATGTCTATGTTTACTTGATGAAACATAAGTTAGAAACACTTGAAAAGTTCCAAGGATTTCATGAATGAGGTACATAACAAACTTGGTAAAATTATTAAAGAACTTCATTTTGATCAGGGTGGGAAGTATTATAGCTAAGAGTTTGAGGACCTTCTCTAAAACTGTGTTATTGTATCACAATGGTCTCCACCCGGAACACCACAACATAATGGTGTATTAAAAAGAAGGAACCATAGATTACCAGATATGGTGTGTTCCATGATGAGTTTTTATGATGTTATGACTTCCTTCTGGGGACATTCTCTAAAAATCACAACTTTTACACCAAACTATTTACCCTCTAAATCATTTCAAAACATTACCATATGAGATATGGTATTGGAAGCATACAAATGTGTCTTTTATGAAGAATTGGGGATGTGAAGCTTATGTGAGAAAGTAGTTTCCCAAAAATCTCAGACCCAAATCTGATAAATGTTATTTTGTTGGATATCCTATGGAAACCAATGGATATTACTTCTATACCCCATCTGTCAACAAAGTGTTTGTTGCCAGGGATTTTATATTCCTAGAAAAGGAATCCATTTAGAAAGGAATTAGTGGGAGCAAAGTAGAACTTAGATAGGTTCAAGACAAAAAAGAAAACATTGAACCTAAAGAGGTACAAGAGGAACATGGAGAATCACAAATTGTTGTGGATCTAAATTCCTCATGTAACAAAGAAACCTCATAGATCTACTAGGATACATCATGAGCCAAAAAAAATTGGTTATCCTATGAATCAAGAAGGTGACGAGTTGGTCATTTATGATGAGCCAACAACCTATCTAGAAGCTATTAAGGGGCTAGAGTTTGAGAAGTTTCTTGAGGCCATGATATCTGAGATGAATTCCATGTACACCAAAAAGATATGGACCTTGGTGTATCAACCTTAAGGGATAAAACCCATAGGGTGCAAGTGGGTCTTCAAGAAGAAAATTGGCATGGATGGTAATTGAGAAACCTATAAAAACCAATTGGTTGCAAAGGGTTTCAGATAAGTTCAATGTGTTGACTATGACAAAACCTTTTCTCCAATTTCTATGGTTAAGTCCATCAAGATCATGCTTGCCTTTGCAACTTATTATGACCATGAGATTTGGCAGATGGATGTTAAAACTACATTCTATAATGGGAATATGATTAAGGATGTGTACATGACACAACCCGAGGGTTTTATAAATATCCAAATAAAGTCTATAAGCTATAAAGATCAATCTATGGATTGAAGTAAGCATCTCAGAGCTATAATCTTTGATTTGATGAAATTGTCAAAATGTTTAGCTTTAGTCAAAATGAAGATGAACCATGTGTTTACAAGAAGGTTAGTGAGAGCATGATTGTATTTCTCATATTGTACGTAGATGGCATACTATTAATGGGTAATGACATCCCCACTTTATTGATGGTAAAGACCTGACTAGGGAATACATTCTCTATGAAGGGCATAGGTGAAGCATCCTATATCTTGCGAATCAAGATATATAGAGATAGATATAGAAGGCTTCTTGGCCTGAGTTTGAGCACTTGCATTGACAAAGTGTTGAAGAGGTTCAAACAGAGAACTCAAAAAGAGGAAACCTACCCATGTATCATGGTGTTACTGTCTCTAAAGCTCAATGTCCCAATTCTTGTGAAGAAAGGGAACACATGAGTAAGATTCCATAGGTGTCTGCAATGGACCTATCATGTATGTAATGTTATGTACTTGTCCATATGTGACGTCCCCGGATTTTCTAAAACTTAATCTGATGTGTGACGTCTAAATTGAAACCCTCACCTCAGTGAGAATCCCAATTTAAACATCCCACATAAGGCTAAGAAGAAGAAAATCAAGGGAGTCAGAAGGAAACACATCAGCAGCACATGTACATGAACAATAAACAAACCACAACACATGTTCACCATTCAACATATAATTACAACATGAATTGTTACAACATTTGATATTACATATTGAACAACAAACTTATACATATACATGTGCTACAGCTAAACAACAGGATCTTAAGACAACAGGTCCACCTGTACATCAGCTCGCTACACAACTCTCAACTATCCTGGATCTTCAAGAGCATAACCACAACCTAAACAAAAGGTTACATGCGGTACACGTCAGCACAATATTTCATCAATATTGTACTGAGTACGCCTACATGTCTTTTATATACCTCTCATCATATCTTGGCAACAAGATAAAAATAATACTTGGCAGTTGTAAAGAAATATAAGAAAAAAATCATATACTTGCACAAAGATGTTCATTAACAAAAGAGAACACATATTTTAAGCACATTTCCATCATACATCTCGTGTGTCTGCCACCAAGTGGCTTTGACGTCTTTAGGCCTTATGATCTACCACCGAGTGGTTTGTGATCATTATACAAACATCATACGATCTACCATCAAGTGGTTTATGATCATTATGCATGTGCTCTACCACCGAGTGGTTTATGAGCTATCTTATGATGGAACGTTTATATTATGTTTGTCAGGTGTTCATAGCCATAAGTATGGAAATTCAAGCAACATATCATACAACACAATCATTTCAATCAATACCATATGCCAAGTCTTTACTACCATATAACACAAGCATAATGTATAATAAGACAAGCAAGAGGTAATGGCTTACCTTGATCAAGAAAGACAACCTAATCGTCATATATACTCCTGATGTCAACTATAACGTGTACAAACCTGATCAAGACAAGACCATATACTATCATCAGGTTCTTATCATCTTACATCTCATTTTAACCCTAATCGTGTTCATTAGGGTTTCTCCTATCTCATTATGGTATATACATTATCACTTTCATTATCGTCTTAGAATTATCTCATTGTTCTCATATTCCAGATCTCTCATTATCAAAGCTCATTATCTGAACATTATCTTCCATAGCATTTTTGTGCACATATATATTAACCCTAAATTACATCATTAACCTAGATTAGGGTTTTATAACATGTATTAATATTCATATTCATATAACATGGATTTTGTTTGTCATTATGATCTCATAATTAAAACTGAGGTTCAAAATACTGATATGAGATTTCTCTGTAAATTTCACCATTTATTGAGCATGTGCGCATTTATTGCATTGTATTTAGGGTTAAAAGCCCTAATTAACCATATTAAGAAAATTACATGATTTCGTACATCAACATGACCATATCTGACATCATATGAATTCTAAATGTGATTACAGCTTTAGTGACATATTCTCATAATTTTAGGCCATTGTTTACTATTTATTATCCATCAAATGAGCATTTCACATCTTACATATTATCACTAATATTAATGCATCAAAATCCTGATAATATAGTCGCATCTTGTTCTATACAATTTTCTGAGAATTTTGATACCTTATTTGTAATTTTCTGATCATCGAGCTATTTACTATGATTTAATTAAGAACTGGACATTTTCTGAGATATTCTTACCTTTTAGCCAATCTAGAGCTGCCACGTGTCCACCAGGCCGGCGCTGCCCTTTGCTGGCTGTGGGCCGGTTGATCTACAAACTGGACCAGTCTGCGTTGTGAACCCAGGTCATCCCTCTTTTATTCTCTCACGTGATTCCGACCTCGCCTGGGCTCTATGCGAGCGCCGCCGTCGGGCGTTGTGGCAGAAGTAGGCGTCGCCCCCTTGTCTCATGATTTGATGCTTCACGTAGGGCATGAGCACCACCTCCAGTCTCTCCTCCTAGTCTGCTGGGTCACCGTCCTTAGGCGTTGCACCTGCTCTGCCTCACGACACTCCACCAGTCAGCGCCCATGGAGCTCGTCGGCTTGATGGGTTGCTGCTCGAGACTGATGTTGCGGTGGTGACTCGGTTTCATGGCCACTGCTACACCCTAGATCAACAAAGAAGGGCCTCGCCCTGCTTGATCGCGTCCTCCTTGCCCGCTTCGAACACCGCAAGGAAGCTCAACGCCTCCTGATCTCCATCTTTGCGGGCTTGCCGCCGGCCGCGGTCCGCTCATGGCGTCGCCGCTTAGGAAGGTCTCCGGCGAGCCACTTGGGTTCTCTACTCTTGCTCTTCTTCACCAGCGTGGTGTGGCTTGCGACGACTCCTTCTCCTGTGGGTCTCAATCTTCTCTCGCACTGGGTTTCACCCCATCCGCATCGTGCGCTGCCGCCTGGCCTAGTTCCGACGAGGGGCTGACCACGATCTTCTCCTACTTATGGACTAATGATACAGCCACATGATCTCTCCATGCTCCGTGAGTGCATCCGGTTTTGAGTCCACCTGCTCTTTGGCGGTTCTTCGTGGTTAAGAGGCCAGCCTTAGTCTGCTTTCTTGGCCCCTAGCTTCCGCTGCGCTCTGTTCCAGGTGCTCGCGAGTGCTGCTATTAGACTGGATAGCTGGCGAGAGAGAGGGGCCATGTTCTCTAGTCTGACGCCCTCTCACTTCCAGTTGCCTCACGCTTGAAATGAGCATCTAAGTTGCAGATCTCAGTCATCCAAGGAACATCGAGTTCCTCGCCCCTATCCCTCCACGATCATTGATCATGGTTTCATGGAGGATCACTTGCCTCCTCACGTCAACTATGTAACTGCAAGGTGAGGGACACGGCCAATCGTACGATTATACTCATACACATCATTTAGATAAATCCATGTAGTGAATCCATGACACCTCAAGCCTGGTGGAAGTGTGGGACTGGATACTATCAAACCTTAGGCAGAAAGAGTGAACCGTAGCCATAAATACATTAACATATTGAATATTTGACAAACTTTAAACCTCTATAGCCTCTGATTGGATGGTCTAAAGATCACTAAATTTTGACCATAGTTTCATAATCACATAAGATACATTATCTTAAATTTTTGTGCCAAAATATCATTACTTGACCCATCGAATATATACCTCAAAATGGAACATGCTTAGGGGAAACGACATAATATCGACAACAAAAGACTTTCAATGTCCATTTATTCCAAAATCTTAGAACCCTTGGGGTAAACACAAGAATAAACTCAATTGTCATTAAATGTTCAAAGATCCAAAAGTTCACTGTATCACATCTTACACACCTTAAAAGAAATTTCGTCCTCAAAATTAAGTTAGAAAACCCACGTTGTCACATCATATACATCTTAAAAGAACTTTCGTCCTCGAAAGTACACCATACTCATACTTCCAGGGAAAAAATCTTATCTTGCTCTCATCCACATGTAGACACCATTATATGTGTAACATATCCACAAAGGTTACCTAGAACCATGTATCCAAAGCACTATTAGGAGGTTTCAAAAGCATCAAGGGTGAAACCTCACTCCATAGAAGACTCAAAGAAGGGTTTAGAAGATTAGCTTATGTCATTACATATCTCATATGTTAAGATCGCATTCTTATCGTTACCCATGCATTAGGGTTCCCACATCATATTACCATGTTCTAAAGGAGTTAACTAAGATTAACTCATACATCAAGGTGTCATCAATCATTATGTTGTGCTAATTATCAAACTAGATATTTCATCTTTATTAAGCACTGGGATTAACACCTCATGTACATGTTTCATTCATATGATCTTATTCCATTGCTTATAGTAAATTGCAAGATTTACTAGTGATTTCATCACAAGATTAACCAACAATATCACATTAGCATCATTATTCATGTATATGGTTAACCATTTATGCATTGATATCTATCAAGCCATCTCTAAGTTTTCATCATATCATGTCTATATATCATGTCTCAAGATTAAATCACATCTTTATATTTATTATATCTTGGTGGTGCTAAACAAACTTATGTCAGTGACTTGTTAAACATATATCACAACTTCGTCTAGCCCAATTGAGGTTCTCCTAACCCGTATCATGAGGGTACTGTCATGCTCAAACAACTTGAGCTAACTCAACTCTATGAGTATATCATAAACAAAAACTTTATCTTCCCTCTTTCATCTAGGGTTACCAGGTCTACCTCATTGGCACTAGTGATAGCTTTACAATCTCTAGCCACATAAGCACAAACCAAACATGCTACAACATACTATTCATAGGTCTTCTACCCACGAAACATGCTTACCCAAGACTCTCTTATACATGCAACCACTAGATTCCTATGCGGGAAACCACCAACCAGAGCATGAGGCTTCACAGAAACTAACATAGCTACCTCCTCCAGGGTCTTGGGCTCTCTCCCTCACCCAGATGGTAGGCACTCATATTCATGTTCACATGTTCATATAACCAGCCTCTCTTTGACTCTAGGGTTTGGTCTTCCCAAGGACATCTAGGGTTCAAGAAGACTATAGGAATCATGCATAAAGCAACTCATCTCAATCACTCAGGAGTAGTCTAGTTTAGGACATATCATATCACATATCTCAAAATTCTCATATCTTGGAGTTTAGGTTCTCTAACCTTCTCCCATTGGGTCTCACTCTCTCTGGAGTTAACCCTGAAACTGGTCCTAACACTAGAGGTCCTCCTTCGTAAAAGATCTTGAGGCTCATGCTGACTCACAACCTTGTCTCGGCTTAACATATCTTACCTCATAAAAGAATGCATACTTGCATTATCGAAACTTATCTCAAAACCTCAAACAGAACTTAGGTCCTCAAAGACAACATATATCATCATAACCATCTTATGTCATCTATGTAAGACTTACATCATATCATCAAAACTCATATCATCTATATAATACTTAGATCGTATCATCAAACTTATTCTATCTACTCCATCTACCACATATACCAACCAAGGCTCTAGACATCTAATCTAGAACTACACTCTCTTCTAGACTGATGTCATCACTTTCACTTAGGTTACATGACCACCTCCTACTCGTACATGTGTGGGAACACATTTTTGTAATACATATACATAATAAAATATTATATAGTTTTTCTCCGATAAAACAAGCGTCAGAGAAAACTATCGAGGTTTGATTCATTTGGAATCAAAACCAAATCCGGAAACGAGTGTCCCACACATAGTAGAGAGTCCAGTGTCATGAAAACTAGTGAAAAGGGTGAGAACAAGGGGTAGACTAGTGTAGCTACTCTAGACAACATGCGCAATATGTCTAGGGTTTCTCTTCCCTTGATGCACGTCATTTCCAAATAGTGCAACGTCCCATACCGCTGCACTACAAGGAAAGAACGACATCTAAGGACTTGCTATACAACAAGCACTAGTCTAGGCCTAGTTCTCAGACATCTAGGTGCTAACCTAGAGGCTAGGTCAGATCTAGTCTCTAAAAGATGACTAATCTAACCCTAAAAGATTATTACGTTCAAGGTTCTTTGGTTTTGAGTTGCATAATGAGCAAATAATCAGGCTTTGCTATTGTTCATGCTCTGATACCACCTGTGACGTCCCCGGATTTTCTAAAACTTAATCTGATGTGTGACGTCTAAATTGAAACCCTCACCTTAGTGAGAATCCCAATTTAAACATCCCACATAAGGCTAAGAAGAAGAAAATCAAGGGAGTCAGAAGGAAACACATCAGCAGCACATGTACATAAACAATAAACAAACCACAACACATGTTCACCATTCAACATATAATTACAACATGAATTGTTACAACATTTGATATTACATATTGAACAGCAAACTTATACATATACATGTGCTACAGATAAACAACAGGATCTTAAGACAACATGTCCACCTGTACATCAGCTCGCTACACAACTCTCAACTATCCTGGATCTTCAAGAGCATAACCACAACCTAAACAAAAGGTTACATGTGGTACACGTCAGCACAATATTTCATCAATATTGTACTGAGTACGCCTACGTGTCTTTTATATACCTCTCATCATATCTTGGCAACAAGATAAAACTAATACTTGGCAGTTGTAAAGAAATATAAGAAAAAAATCATATACTTGCACAAAGATGTTCATTAACAAAAGAGAACACATATTTTAAGCACATTTCCATCATACATCTCGTGCGTCTGCCACCAAGTGGCTTTGACGTCTTTAGGCCTTATGATCTACCACCGAGTGGTTTGTGATCATTATACAAACATCATACGATCCACCATCAAGTGGTTTATGATCATTATGCATGCGCTCTACCACCGAGTGGTTTATGAGCTATCTTATGATGGAACATTTATATTATGTTTGCAGGTGTTCATAGCCATAAGTATGGAAATTCAAGCAACATATCATACAACACAATCATTTCAATCAATACCATATGCCAAGTCTTTACTACCATATAACACAAGCATAATGTATAATAAGCCAAGCAAGAGGTAATGGCGTACCTTGATCAAGAAAGACAACCTTATCGTCATATATACTCCTGATGTCAACTATAACTTGTACAAACCTGATCAAGACAAGACCATATACTATCATCAGGTTCTTATCATCTTACATCTCATTTTAACCATAATCGTGTTCATTAGGGTTTCTCCTATCTCATTATGGTATATACATTATCACTTTCATTCTTGTCTTAGAATTATCTCACTGTTCTCATATTCCAGATCTCTCATTATCAAAGCTCATTATCTGAACATTATCTTCCATAGAATTTTTGTGCACATATATATTAACCCTAAATTACATCATTAACCTAGATTAGGGTTTTATAACATGTATTAATATTCATCTTCATATAACATGGATTTTGTTCATCATTATGATCTCATAATTAAAACTGAGGTTCAAAATACTGATATGAGCTTTCTCTGTAAATTTCACCATTTATTGAGCATGTGCGCATTTATTGCATTGTATTTAGGGTTAAAAGCCCTAATTAACCATATTAAGAAAATTACATGATTTCGTACATCAACATGACCATATCTGACATCATATGAATTCTAAACGTGATTACAGCTTTAGTGACATATTCTCATAATTTTAGGCCATTGTTTACTATTTATTATCCATCATATCAGCATTTCACATCTTACATATTATCACTGATATTAATGCATCAAAAGCCTGATATTATAGTCGCATCTTGTTCTATACAATTTTCTGAGAATTTTGATACCTTATTTGTAATTTTCTGATCATCGAGCTATTTACTATGATTTAATTAAGAACTGGACATTTTCTGAGATATTCTTACCTTTTAGCCAATCTAGAGCTGCCACGTGTCCACCAGGCCGGCGCTGCCCTTTTCTGGCTATGGGCCGGTTGATCTACAAACTGGGCCGGTTGATCTACAAACTGGACCGGTCTGCGTTGTGAACCCAGGTCATCCCTCTTTTATTCTCTCACGTGATTCCGACCTCGCCTGGGCTCTATGCGAGCGCCGCCGTCGGCGTTATGGCAGAAGTAGGCGTCGCCCCCTTGTCTCATGATTCGATGCTTCACATGGGGCATGAGCACCACCTCCAGTCTCTCCTCCTAGTCTGCTGGGTCACCGTCCTTAGGCGTTGCACCTGCTCTGCCTCACGACACTCCACCAGTCAGCGCCCATGGAGCTCGTCGGCTTGATGGGTTGCAACTCGAGACTGATGCTGCGGTGGTGACTCGGTTTCATGGCCACTGCTACACCCTAGATCAACAAAGAAGGGCCTCGCCCTGCTTGATCGCGTCCTCCTTGCCCGCTTCGAACGCCGCAAGGAAGCTCGACGCCTCCTGACTTCCATCTTTGCGGGCTTGCCGCCGGCCGCGGTCCGCTCATGGCGTCGCCGCTTAGGAAGGTCTCCGACGAGCCACTTGAGTTCTCTACTCTTGCTCTTCTTCACCAGCGTGGTGTGGCTTGCGACAACTCCTTCTCCTGTGGGTCTCAATCTTCTCTCGCACTGGGTTTCACCCCATCCGCATCGTACGCTGCCGCCTGGCCTAGTTCCGACTAGGGGATGACCACGATCTTCTCCTACTTATGGACTAATGATACGGCCACATGATCTCTCCATGCTCCGTGAGTGCATCCGGTCTTGAGTCCACCTACTCTTTGGCGGTTCTTCGTGGTTAAGAGGCCAGCCTTAGTCTGCTTTCTCGGCCCCTAGCTTCCGCTGCGCTCTGTTCCAGGTGCTCGCGAGTGCTGCTATTAGACTGGATAGCTGGCGAGAGAGAGGGGCCATGTTCTCTAGTCTGACGCCCTCTCACTTCCAGTTGCCTCACGCTTGAAATGAGCATCTAAGTTGCAGATCTCAGTCATCCAAGGAACATCGAGTTCCTTGCCCCTATCCCTCCACGATCAGCGATCGTGGTTTCATGGAGGATCACTTGCCTCCTCACGTCAACTACGTAACTGCAAGGTGAGGGACACGGCCAATCGTCCGATTATACTCATACACATCATTTAGATAAGTCCATGTAGTGAATCCATGACACCTCAAGCCTGGTGGAAGTGTGGGAGTGGATACTATCAAAATGTAGGTAGAAAGAGTGAACCGTAGCCATAAATACATCAACATATTGAATATTTGACAAACTTTAAACCTCTATAGCCTCTGATTGGATGGTCTAAAGATCACTAAATTTTGACCATAGTTTCATAATCACATAAGATACATTTTCTTAAATTTTGGTGCCAAAATATCATTACTTGACCCATCGAATATATACCTTAAAATGGCACATTCTTAGGGGAAACGACATAATATCGACAACAAAAGACTTTCAATGTCCATTTATTCCAAAATCTTAGAACCCTTGGGGTAAACACAAGAATAAACTCAATTGTCATTAAATGTTCAAAGATCCAAAAGTTCACTGTATCACACCATATGTCTCATATGCTTTGAGCATGATGAGAAAGTATTAGTGAGATTCCTCTGAGGGTCACTAGACCTCCGTACAGATCCTTAAGTACTAGTGAATAACTAAGGATCAGTTCCTTGTCTATGGTAGAGAGGAAGACTTAGCGGTAAAAGGGTACACCGATGCAAGCTTCCAAACTGACACAAATGACTCTAGATCACATACGGATTTGTGTTTCACCTCAACAATAGAGATATGAGTGGGAAGAGTTCCAAGATAGAAAAACGTGTTGATTCTATGATAGAGGTTGAGTATGTTGCTGCCTCGAATGCAACAAAGGAAGTTGTTTGGATCAAGAAGTTTGTCACTGAACTTGGGGTGGTTGCAAGCATCAATGATTAAGTAGAATTATATTCTTACACCAATGGATCTATTGAGAAAGATAAGGAACATAGATCACATAATTGCTACAAGCATATAACATGATGATTCCATCACCTACAAGAGATCATATAATGATGAGATGTCAACATTTGCTCTGTACCAACTGAAAACAATGTTACTCAATAGGAGTTTACTCATGAAAATGTGTAACTTGATTGCTAAAGCGTTTAGGTAATCAACTTACACAACAATTGGATGAATGGTGTCTAAAACGACCAGTTCAATAAGAGAACTGGCCGGTTCAAATACATAAGCTGACCAATTCTTGTTGTGAACTAACATACTGGAAGATCAGTAAGACTGGATAAGGGATTGATGCTGATTTCATATTGTGCATTAATCAAAAATGAAAAGCCAATGTGTTTGCAAATAGGAAACATAGTGAACCGATCATTTCAAGTGTTGAACCGATCCTTTTTTCACATGTGAACCGACTGGTTCAGTGGAGAATAGGCTATTTCGTCATTCACAACTTCTAAAAATTCATGAAATAATGTCTTTTCAACTCCCATATGAATTAGAAACCTTGACCATCCTATATGGGGGGAGGGGGGTAGTCTAGGCTTTTAGAAATAGCAACAAGCTCTAGCAATTGTCATCCTCTCATAGTTATGGTTACTAGAGAGCCTAAGAAAGTCTTACCCGTAAAAGGGAGAGACAACAAGGGAGAGTGAGTCAATGCTAGTATGCTGACGTTTGAAGGGATGACTCTTTCCATTGGACTTGGAGCACAAAGAGGAGTTCACATTGGTCTTCATGGACATCATAGAGGTGTGGAGGCTATCTTCTCCATGTAGGAGGACAACAACCACCACCGTCTCTGGTGGTGCCACCCCGATAGTTGTTTGTGTGCAACTTATGAAAGAAGCACACCATTGCAAGGGTAATCACTGGACTTGCTCCAGGACTAGGTATATGCCTTGCAGTCATCCTTCCCAATCCATAGTTTTTGAAAAATCCATTGGTTAAAGGGGAATATGGTGACAATTTTTTTTTATTTCCGCTACCATATCTGTAGCCATAGTTCGCTACACTAAGCACCTAGGGTTGGAAAGATGTCACATACTTCATATGATGAAATATGACGATGATTTGTGAAACCATCTATCCAAGAGTTGCATTTAATGAAATTGGTATATACTACCTACCTAAGTAGTTAGGATGTAAGCAAATAGTCAAAGTTGACTAGTAACATACTAAAATTGGGATCTCATCCACTAAGAAAATTTCTCATTGTAATACTCAAAGTTAAGAGTGAAGGGTGTTAGTTTTAATTAAAAGAGTGCAAACACGTTTTAGTTAAAATCCATATTAAATATCAAATTTAATTTTCAAATAAAAAATTTGACTAACAAAAATAATTTCTTATGGATCGAACATAAAACACAAATAACCACTTATCGTTATAATTGGACCTTGAGAAAGATTTTTTAATAGGAATTACTTGGTCAACTTGTGTAGGAGATTGAGAATCATTCATACTCCTCAGGTAAGTTTTATGCCCTTGTCACACAATTCCAAAAGAACCATATCCAAATGTCTCTAGGGAAAAATGGAAGCTTGAAAGGGTTTATTTGAGAGGGGCACATCAGAATAATAAAATGTCCTAGTAAAACCCAAGCCACGATTCTGTCATATTCATAAGTTATCAATATGTTTAACATATAATTTGATATCGAATATACCTTAGTGCACATTAGTTGTCAAATAAATAGATATATTATGTATTTACATACCTACAATTTGAAATATCAATTTTTTGTTATTGTGATGTAGTAGCTCGGGTGACCTCCTTGCAACAATACCTTGTAGAACTCATCCTCATTGGTGATGAATATGTCCTCTAGGATCCATACAAGTGTTTCAGACTTTATCCTATACACACAAATGAGGAACTCAAGGAGCACCCCTTTGGCCTCAGGAAAAAGTGGATTAGGACACATTGGTGTACTAGAGCTACTTTCTCCTTACCTCCTATAGAGGTGTCATGCTTGGGATGAGTCACTCCCTCTAAAAAGGGGAAGTCATGATATACATGTGTGTGTGATTCCATGGATGTACAACCCTTCATATAAGGAAGAATAGGTTACAATTTCCCCAAAAAAATCATTTTCCTTTGTATGGCACACAAAATAGGAAAAAGTAGACAAAGTAGCGGGTCATTCATCTAGGGATACCATACAATCATCTCATTTATTTTGGAAAGTCTAATTTTGATTCAGTCATTCACATGGATTCCTAGTTGATCAACTTTCCTATTTCTTTCTTTCTTTCCTAATCTGAGTGTCAAGTAATCCGAATGACTAGCTAAGTTGAATGGATGATCAGTTTCCTAAATGATGGTAAGTCAATTTTCTACCACATGATCGACCAACTTATAAGACTATTTATTTGATCAACTAAATTGTACATTCGATCATAGAGATTCATTATGCAGATAGAATAATTCTTATTATCTTTAGTATTTTACCTTTTTCTCTCTTTATTATGCTTGTGTCTGACCCTATAGGTTCTACTACATTAGTAGTGATGCATTGTACCACACAAGCAATGAGCACTATCTACTAACAAATCATTGCTACTAGACCTGTCAAAATGGGTCAAAATCCACGGGCTCCCATGGGTCGACCCGTTTAAGTTGGCTTTTGGTGATGAAATTTACCACCCATAGAAAAATACCCAAACCCATAGTTAACGATTTTTATAAATGACCTGCGGGTGACCTACTTAACTATATTAACTATATAAATTAAACATAATGATTTACTACTACTTAAATTATATATGATGATGTACTACTGCCCATTAAAATTGTTAAGGAGTTCCACTCCAAACTCGATCCTTTCTAATAAAAATTGATATATGAGAAAGAGAGATATTGGGGGAATATAAATATATGTCTACTATATTATCTAACTACTCTATCAAACATAATTTGGAGTTGTACTATAAATTACCAACTCTAGTTTTTATGCGTAATAATAATACATTAGAGAATCTTAATTATACATTAGAGAATTTTACCTCAATAAAAAGATATGTGGATCAATAGTTGTAAAAATGAACAAATACTTATTTTGACAATGTATAGTAGTTGGTTGTTTTTGTGTGATATTTCATGTAAATACATAAGAGGATAGTCTTCTTTTACCATTAGAGTAGAAACTTGTAATACAGTTCTTATGGAACACCTATTATATGGACCCCTATAGGAGACCAACAACCCACTTGGTCGGGTTTGGATTTATATTTGTTCAACATATTTAGAATTGCATCTTTTTGACCCACACCCATGTGACCCAATATTGAAACAACCCAAACCAAATATAGCCCACCCACCTATTTTATAGGTATATTTACTACCAAATTAATTGGAATGATTTGGAGAACAACTTCAGCCTATAAAGTAACCATTGTCACTGTCACTTGCATGAGAATGGCCATGCATTTTATGGTCTCACTTATCAAGTGACTATGATTTTACTCAAATATAGGAGGGACAAATTCCATCCATGTTACTCAAATCCCAAAATGTCATAGTGTACCCAATCACTACCTATATGGAAACTCTTATTCAGAGTCACATCAAGTAGTGTAAATTACATAGAAAACATGTCATCATTATAGTGACTTCAAATCTAAGGATACTAGGCATCACTATCACATTAAGATGTGAATCTAACTTCCAGGACAAGTCTTTCATGTGTCATTCTCAAGTGAGTATGCCTAGTAAAACTTGTTCTCTAACAAGTACCTATATGTCTAACTTGATATCCAAAATTATGACTAAATATATGTAGTCCTCATAAGACAATCGTACTAGTCTTATATATTTTTATTGTCCTATAATGTAACAATAATACTTGGCTACAAATTTTGTTATGAACGTATGAGCTTAATTAGTAAATTAGGATTTACTTGGATGATTACATACTTAATTTGATTAATCATCACTTAAACCTGATTAATGATGGTAGCTCAATTCTAATGTTTTAAACCTAATGAAAACTCTAAGAATGTTTTTGTTTTGAATAATCAGTGCTTGAGAAGTATAAACCCTAGTTGGCTAGAATTAGGGTTTTGGCTCACCACGGCCATGCTGGGCAATACAACTATGGTGCATGAGGGTACAATAATCGTGCTGGGGAAAAATGATGAGGTGAAAAAAGGGATAGTGAAATGATTTGGAGGCTTGTGAAGAATAGTTGTGGTGGGCACCACGACCGTGTAGGGTTGATGGTGGCATGGGCATTCTGAGACACACACCCATTTTGAAGGATTTAATCCATTTTTGTACTCAGTCCTGATGGACTCTTGGTGCCACACCACGGAAGACAACACGACCGTGCCAAGTCCTTCGTAGCACGGCCATGGTAATTTGCACATTCATTCCTGGGGTCTTCTTGGGAATTTTCTCTTTAATTGTCCATGCTGCAAACTACTATAGTAGTGTAGTATTTGAATTTTATTTATCTTTTTGGAATTACAAATGACTTGAGATTTTTACAAAATTCTAAAAATTGATTGAAAATAACATGTTAATATTTCATAACTTTCGGTGAAGGTTTGACCTACTCAATATACATTTTCAGTAACATTTGTATGATAGAAAAATCTTGCTTAAATAAAGAAAGTGTGAAGTAGGGTTGATTTTCAATTGACCCAAGCACCTTAATATCTGTATATGAGTAACCTAGCAATATAGGGGATCCCATATTTTGTGATTCATTTTATAGAAATTAAATCCTAGAGAAAGAGGGAAATTTAGGGTTTGGATGGAGAAAGAGGCAAAGATGGCAATCTAGGGGTTTCTCTTCCTAGATTTGATGAAATCAAGTAAGTTTGTCATCTTTAGATAGGTTTTCTTGGTGATTCTTCTCTCACATCTCTAGATTCCATCCCTCCACTGATTTCACTCAAAATGATATCAAGTATCCACCTTTTTTTTCACTCTTTCATTACAATTCCCCATTCCTATGTTTTTAGATTTGCGAGAAAGAAGAAAATGGTGAGTTGCTCTAGGTTTTATATGGATCCAAGAATTTTAGAATTTGGGATATGAAATATTAGGTAGTTTATATCATTGCTGAGTGGTACTTCTATTTCACAGTAGATTGCACGAGATTAGAATAAATCCCCTGTAATTTCAATTCTTTTATATGAGAGTATAAACCCTAAATCTGCCTTTTGATTCTAGCCTTTACACGATGATCTGGAAATGGAATAATTACTGATGTGATGAATTTTAGATGATAATACATAATAGAACTGGATATAAAACTTCTAGAATGAAACTTCTAAAGTTATTTCAGATGTTAGAATAATATACCGAAAGCCATGGTTTTTGGTTATGTATGAAATTGTCACATAACTAAGTGAAGAACCTTGCCCGTTGAATCTTCTTCTTTATCAATCAATTGTTTTGTCTGAATGTTTAATACACATATTTCATATATTATCTAGCAATTTAATTGAAAACATCACCTTTTTTTATATCTTTGTAAATAGGGTGAAACCCTAGATGTGTGTAAACTTGAAAGTTTGCCAATAGACATCATGTAATCCAAAAAAGTGTATTTTCAGCATTATAGATTTAGTTATTCAAGATTATTTTTGATGCATGATATTTCAATAAATGGAGTGGAAATCCTAGTTCAGTTCCATAACATGGTTTCATATACATGTTTGGTTGTATGTGGATTGTGGGAATAGTCTTGTACTAGTTAAAGATATTGATGCAGTAAATTCTTATGCGAGTCATATTATACATGAATGAGAGAAATGAAACCCTAAGGATAGAGCATTCTATAATTCAAGTATTTTCATTTTAGTGTGTCATAGTATGATAAATGGTGTTGGTCAGTAGCTCAATTTGCAATAAAGATTATTAATAATCTATGAAATGAATTATTTACATGGTTTAGGTAAGAAGTGTTGATTTGATGATTTAATCATGAATATAAAGAGCAAATTAGACATTACATGCCATGAATACTATACAATCCTTCACAGAAAGCATGCATTATGAGGAGGAAACATGCTGCCGACTGGAGGGTTAGTCCAGATCGAGTTAGCATGGATCACACCAGATTAGGGTGTGGGATATAGGACAATGGGGCAAACTCCATATTATAGTGTGGCATCTAACACCAACCGCAGATGCTAGTGGTACGTGTGTTACTAGCCAGTAGTCATGTTTGGTAGGACCACTGATGCAAAGTTGTGTTGATCAATGGTCATCTTCGATAGGACTACTAATGCACAACAAGCCAGAGTGCTTTGAATATCTGCCTGAGTACCCAACTTTAGAGGAGGAGTACATATATCTAACCGCTCTGATTAGTCTCCTAAAGCCATACATGTTGAGGCACACTGAGACGGGGTCATTTGAGTTTATAGACTTACGAATGTAGACATTATTTGAAGTATTGTACTGCGATCATATCTTGTTATGATGCTTTCACATGTTGTGGTACAAGTCATGTGGTTCAGGACATAATAAGATGAATGTGAGATTTCTCAGGTGTTTAGTTTTATTCATTTATTCATTGTAGTTATCTTGAACAACCTTTAAATTATTATTGTATTTGCCATTTCTTCATACCTCGTTACCATTCTACTTTAAATTTAGTTGTTCCATAATATATCTTTGGACTATTAAAGTTTTTTAAAATATTTTTTTTGAAGTACTCGTTCATCGGGTGAGCAGGCTCGCCTCTCTACTATTTTTTTGAAGTACTCATTCATCTTGAATTTTCACAACCCGTGACCATTGAAGCGGCCATCTGGCACACCAAACAGTCATCTGACATGTGAGACAATCATCTTACATTGTGAGGCGATCGTTTCACAATTTTCCAATCATATATGAAATTAGCAATTAGTTTCCAATTAGTGCCAAGCATCAATTCCTTGCACAACAAGTAATGTACAATTGAAATGAATATGGAAAGTATGTAGACCCTTCCTTCAGTCAAACTAATTGATATCTCCCATGAGAGATGTCTGTATCGGTCACCCAAATGGTCATCTGGTGACCCGAGCCAAGCTGGTTGGTTCGGTCGGTTCACACCTTAGCCAATTTCAACTCGAATCACCCTGACACTCCAAACACCCGTATCAACCCTAAGACGACCGTTTGGCACTCTAGAAGGTTGTCTCACTCTGTGAGATGGGACTTTGGCAGTGCAAGCAGCCTTACTTTTTGTGTGAATCAATTACCTAAATGTTTTAGTAATTAATTCAATTGTCATTCAAGATTAAACTCCTCTTCTAGGCCAAGACCTATATGTGTGACCCTATAGGTCCCATATTAAATTGACAGTGAATGTTCATAACAGCTTATGACATCAAAAGCAGTTAGCGGTGCCTAGTCACACATCATTACTACCCATGTAAATGGAAAGTTGGAGAACAACTTCAACCTAAAATATTGGTTTGGTGTTGTGGTGTTTGCATATCTCCTTTGTCATTGATGTCTAGATTGAACTCAAGGCATGGAGCAGTCATCCTCTTCCTCATTCAATCTTGTTTATTGAACCAAAGAAAACTATCTAAGATATATGTAATCTCAATATCACATATTGGCTCACACATGCATGGACATGCATTTCTCAGTCTTGCTAATTAAGAGACCTAGATCATCAAACTCCTGTAGGAGGGACAAATCACATTTATATCACTCACAGTCTATCCCAAGGTGTCAAAGTCACCCGATCATCACCTTTATAACAACCCATGTTTCAGGATTGCATTTGATGATCTCAAAGCATACCCAATGATAAGTGATACTGATGAGTGTAGTGATTTCAATTTTAAGAACCACAACCACCACCACCACTGCGAGAGCTGACTAAGACTTCTATGATGATGGCATCCATGTGTTAGTCTCATGGTGGATCTGTCTGATACACTATTCTCTAACATGGATCTATGTGCTTGGTTTGATATAGACACATCATGAATAATGAGATTCTATCATCAACCAACTCACACTCTGATCTTTTGTGTCACTATTGTCTATCAGCCTTCCACAATGATAACTGATCATGGACATAATGAGAATATGTATATGTACTCTTAACATCTGTATGATCACATTTCCTCAAGTCACGTACTTGAAGACATACATCATTTAGTAATATTATTCTCTAGACATTTATAATGTTACATCATTATCTCATAACTGAATTAAACAGAATAAATTGGAAGACTTCCTTTATTTATTAATCAAATAATTTACAAATTATACCATTACAATCATCATATGATTGGTTTTGTGGGCATACATACCAACAGATGTGGTATTCTCCTATAATACCATAGTTTCAACGCTTGTTTGCTAATATCATAGATGCACAAGATTTATCTTGGCATGCAGGGTAAAGAAAATTAACGATGATATGCTATGAAATGTGTCTAATTTCCTACAATGGAAGAAGATTAATATATTGTATCTTGATTTTGGTGAAGAAGTCAGAAATTTAAGACTTGGACTTTATACTAACAGGATGAATCTTAATGGAACATTAACCGGCTAAGACAGCACTTGGCTTGTCATGATTATTGTATACAATATTCATCCGTGGTTGTGTATGAAGAATAAATACGTCTTGTTGTCGTTGTTGATACCGGGCCCAAAGCAACCTATGAATGATATTGATGTGTACCTTGAACCTCTGATTGATGACCTAAAGAAACTATCAGGAGAAGGTGTGATGACTTATGATGCTTTGCATGGAGATATGTTTAATTTATGTGTTATTTTGTTTTGCACTATTAATGAATTTAATGCTTATGGAAACTTGTCTGGCTACAACGTCAAAGGAACCAAGGCATGTTCTATATGTAAGGAAAATATTTATTCAATCTGACTACAATATGGTGGCAAGTCTATATATCTTGGTCATCAAAGGTTTCTAACAAAGGTGCATCCTTATCGAAAGCTGCACAAAACATTCAATGTCTCAACTAAGGAACCGAGCACCCCTAAACCTATGTCAGGGGAGGATGTTTACAGAAGAGTAAGTAACATTTTAAATCATTTTGGTAAAGGACCATGTACTACTCCCAGGGGTGAAAAGTCTTTATTAAAAAAGAGGTTGATATTATGAGATCTTCCTTATTGGATTTCTTTGATTGTTCTAGATTGTATCGATGTCATGCATGTTGAGAAAAATGTTTGTGATAGCATCATTGGTACTTTGTTGAATATAAATTGAAAGACTAAAGATGACATCAAATGCAAGATGGACATACATGAAATGGGTATAAGGAAATAATTAACAAAAGAAGTTACCAAGGAGCACCACACATATTTACCTCCTACTTGTTACACCTTGTCTATACAAGAGAAGAGAGTTTTTTGCTAGTGCTAGCTTAAAGTTAAGGTACCATAGGGATATTCAACCAATATCCGTAGATCAGTATCAATGAAGAATCTGAAGTTGATAGGTCTTAAATCTCATGATTGTCACACTCTAATGCAACATATATTTCATGTGGCTTTTTGATCGATCCTTCCTAAGAATGTGAGGTTTGAAATCACTATGTTTTGCTTCTTCTTCAACTCTATATCAACAAAGTAATTGATTATGATATTCTAGACAAGTTGAAAAGAGAAGTGGTCATTATCCTATGTCCACTGGAGAAGTATTTTCCACCTTCATTATTTGATTTCATGGTACATCTGGTTGTTCATTTGACTAGGGAAGTGAAAATGTTGGGTCTAGTTTTCTTGCATTGGATGTATCCTTTTGAGCAGTACATGCATGTTTTTGAAGGCGATGTTCTGAACCATTTTTACGGGAGTATCATTCAGGGCTATGTTCCTAGGGAGGATATAGACTTTTGCAATGACTTTTTATTGCAATAAAACTTCTGCTAATACTATGAATCTGAAATTTGTTCAGAAAAAGTTACTTTGGGAAATTTCATATAAATATAAGTCGTGAGCAGTGGGAACAGGCACACTTCTATGTCTTACACAACATTGAAGATGTAGGTATTTATATCACTGTACACAACAATGAGTTCAAGACAAATAATCCTAGTGTCAGTTCAATGTGGATTGATAGTGAGCATAATCAGAGATTTATTAGGTGGTTTGAAGGGAAAGTATTCAGTCAAGTATCTCAAATACCAAATGATGTTTTAGAAACTATCAAATGGCTCATTTTTAAGACAAAGATGCACGTTACATATTATGAAGGGTTTGACATAAATGGATTTTCATACTACAAAAAATGTCATGATAGTAAGAGTGACATCCAAAATAGTTGGGTCACCCTTCAGGCATCTTCATTATATTTTTCTAGTGCAATGGATAAGAGTATGCATGAAGGAAAGATGTTTGATTATGGTGTCATCAAAGACATATGGAAAATTGACTATATAGAGTTTAGAGTTCCATTATTTAGGTGAATGAGTTCATAACAACAAAGGAGTTGTAGTTGATGAACTTGATTTCACAATAGTGAATTTTGAGTGGATAGATGAGAAGGATGAACTATTCATCATGGCATCTCATGCAAAGCATATATTCTATATCGACGATCCTGCAAATGAAAATTGGTATGTCATTCTTCATGGAATAACATAATTCGTTTCAGATCCCAAGGATGAATAAGAATAACTATGACTAGTATGATGATTGTAGTCTATTTTCTGTTGGCCTAGCAAGTGTACATGTTGAATCAAACACTGATGACTATACACATGAAGATCATACATAAGGGATATTAGTTTAAGGTATTACTACATGTGATCTGACTTTTTATAAGCTTATTTGACTTTTCCATATGTCTTCTGACTTTTTTTACAAGTGAATTTAACTTTTTCATATCTGATTTGACTTTTCTATAAGCTACTTTGACTTTTTCATATGTGATCTGAAATTTTTATATGTTTACTTTATATTTTATAGATGACATCTTAAAAGGAGAACAGTGACCCCAAGCGTGAGTATCATGAGAGTGAGGATCCTATCGATCCTCTAGACTAGGGTGATGTATGTGCTGACAAATCTAAACAACAGACATGGATAACTAAGATGAAAATGGCCTCATATAGGGAAGGGAAGAAGGGTGTGTTTGAATTTAAGGAATTAGGCACACCGATTAATAAGGAGTTCGTCAGCTATTGTTGCCTCCTTGGTCAAAGAAAAGTGCCTCTCTCTGTTGATGATTGGAGACAAGTGAGTAACACCAATAAAGACCTCATCTGGGGGGAGTTAGGGATGAGATATATGCATTTACATTTTTATGGTCTTTCTGAATCCTTTTTTTCATATTTCTATAAAGTAGTGAATGTTATAGAACCTTTTTAGGGCCGATATGAGATTGATGAAAGTTTACATCACAAGTTTGTTATGCATCTCATTGGGAGAAGATATAGAGATTGGCAGACAATCCTCATTAGAGACGACATCATTAGAGACAAGCAAGATCAAGACCCCACTGTGAACTGTAACTTTCTTGACAAAGATGAGTGACAGGAGTTTATTGAGCAAAGAAAAATAGAGGCTTCAAACTATTGAATTTATTACATACTTATAATTATATATGATTAGTTTACAATATTTCTTATTTAATTAATTAAGACATTCACGATGCTATAAAAGAATGGCGTGACAAGAATGTGAAGAACCACTGGTAGAGTTTAGGTAGTTATTTTAAATGTTGCCAGTTGAGAGAGCATGCACAAGAGCAAGACCTTGCACAACAACAAGGGCCTTCTACTTTTACTACTTCCACTGTTGAGTCTTCTAGTGATTTTGGACGATTGTCTCACTATATTGAGTGGTTAGATGTAAGAAAAAACAAATCCAGAGAATCCCCATCCAAGTAACATAGGAGGTGGCTTAAAAAATGGTAAATTTTATTTCTTGGTCTCATAGTGTATGTCCATGCTTGACTTTTCCTGGATTGTTAAGTTTTTTTTATTAGTCAGTTTTGAAGATGAATAGTTGGAGCTGGGTGAGCAGACAAAGGCGATCCGGTTCACCCCTTAGGACACACACAATTAATTGATAGTTGTTCTAGAGATAGAAGAGCATCTTGGATGTGTTAGGGCCACTGAAACTGGGTTTGGACTAAATGCTTTGTTGACACATCCTAACAAAAGCACAAATCTGCCAAGAAAGGGGGAGTGGACCACAAGGAGATGCAAAAATTGATAGGTGTAGCCTTGGAGGAGTTCCAGGCTTCTCAGGTGGTGCAATCTTCTCTAGAGGTGACGAAACCTATACACGGTCACATGTCCACAAGGGGTATTGGGAGTAGTCCTTCAGACCCGCATGGCACACCTGAGGTAAGTTTCAATTTAAGTCAATTTATACTTTGAGATAAAGTAATATATATGTGTGTCAATTGATATATATATATATATATATATATATATATATATATATATATATATATATATATATATATACACACACATATATATAGTCATGTTTCATAAAATCATAGGTGGGGAAAAATGTTATCTTGCCATCGATTATTTATCATACAATATCGTGGTAGATGGAAAGCTTTATGAAAATGCTAATATGGTTCATGGTGTTTTTCTTCCCACTGATCATGTTTGTGTGAATGTCATACATGTCATTCTGATATGGTGGGAAATACCACTCCCATACGAGCACCCAGATCCCACCACAGTCAGAGATGTAGAAAGAGGAATTGTTGGGTGTCCAAATGGCTCATCATTGTGGTTGAGGTATGATGTATATTGAATTTTATATAAAATTTGAAGCTAATAGGAAAATACATACATGCAAAATATGACAACTAAGAATCCCCCTACGGTTCTAAAGCATTTTCCCCCACATTTTATTCCAACAGATTTGTTCGACTCCTTAGGCTCTAACTTCAAGAGATTTTTTTTATTTACGAGAGAACCACCCCCATAGAAGCGCCACAATCATGACCCCCTAGACAACATAAACTCTTGGGGCATGAGAGGGTGAGTGGTTCGGTCACCCCCCTCCCGTGCCCAATTAACTGCAAGACATTGACAATATGGTTAGACAATATAAACTAATCAGATACCACAGTGGTCATCCTTCGAGAGGAGGTCGTAGGTATAGATTGCAAAACTATTATAGTGTTGACAAATGTTGTTGAGCTATTTAAGTATCAATGGAGGAACACATCATGATAGAACTTTGGATACAGTGAGTCTAAATGCCACATCATATGTGACAATACCCATTTTCCCATTGTTTCCTATATACTTACTGATTATTTCATATATATGTTCAGTCATTCGTATTACTCGGTTGTTGATTTTGGAATTTTGAATGGGGCATTTATTATGCCATCATTGATTAGTGATTTAATTAGAGATCCGAGTTGCATCAAATATTACATAAGTACTGTGATGAAGGTTTTTGGTGCTTCCAAGATCGTGATCATAGCTCTCTTCAACGTTGTGTAGTTTTTCACGTGTTGTTTATATGTCTGACTTATGAATTCATTTTTTTGTGGAATTTAGCTTTTGTTTTATTTACCTTTTGTTTACTCAAAAATAAGTATTGACAGTTGTTAGTGATTGTTCTCACAGCTTGGATTGTGCATTTCTTTGATCCTTTAGGTATAAAACTTACATCAAATGAGGAACACCCAATGAAATTGGCGATTCACAAGTAAGTATATTTTTTCGTGTTCAACGTATCTTTTGTTAATGCTTACAAAATATGAAAGTTTACACTACAACATATCTGTTATTTTGACTTATAGGGGCGTGAAATCATTCCGTAGCAGCAGAGGGAAAGTAGATAAGAAAAAGAAATCAGTAACTTTGAAGAGTGTTTCTATAGTCTTCTCATTCCAATTGCATATTATATTACCAATTCTGCTTAATTACATTTATAGACTTAATTGTAAATCTACATTGCCATGTACAAGACAATGAATTAGGCATGCATACATTACATGATGATGTACATGCAGAAGGTTTTCACGCATGCACATGAGATAAAATTTATAGAGAAGTTAATGTTGTTAGTCTTGGATAAAAATTTAATGAAGTACTCTCATTTGACAATACAAACACAAATCTAATTAGAATTACATCTTATTCTCTTTGCAAATTTTTGAAACTGATGAACCCTATAAATTGGAGCAACTGAGTGACCTACATGAATAGTGGGCAACATGCTTCACCAAATATTTTAAATTGTCAGATAATTGGGAGGGTTGATTGATATTTTTTGTAGTTCAAACTTTGATGTCATATTTTTGTTTGTTATATCTATTTATGCATTTGTGGACTTAAACTCAATGGCAACTGATGTTGATATGTATTCATATATATACGTATGTTTGGATTGTGAAGTGTATGAGGAGAATGATGTGTATTTGTGTATATTGTATTGAAGCTTTATAAATGAATCAATTGAGTTGGGAGTTCTTGGATATGTGTGTACATTTAAAGTGAAAACTGATATAATGGTTGAGGTTTTCTAGCATGTTTGTGCATATTGTAATCAAATGCATACATATATGTGTATGTGTGTGTGTGTGTGTATATATATATATATATATATATATATATATATATATATATATATATATATATATATATATATATATATATATATATATATATATATATATATATATATATATATTTCTTGTTGAAGGTTTATCAGCCTGTTGTTAAGCTACAATGCTAGTAGAGGCTTGCAGTTCTTTGTAACTTTTTTAGTTCTGAAGAACTACATGTAGCGGATAGGCTAGCAGCCAGGGTGAAGGTTTGCATACCTGCTATATAAAAAAACATAATATTTCTAGTCGGTAATTTGGTAATAACCGCCTACATTGACATTCAAAGTCGCTTATTTGTACATAAATCAATGTGATATCGCTTCATTTTCAGTCCCTGATGGAAGTGACAACCGACAATTATTATGATGACAAGATATGCAGTTAGTCATTATGAAATAATAGACTACAATTACTTCGCCAGTTACTTCTTGAAAACTGACAAGATAGCCCTTAATTTTCATTTAATTTCATTAATAAATCCGACAAGATGTTATTGTTTGTCAGGCATTCCTAATTAGAAACTAAAGAGGAATGGTCAAGCAGAACCATTTTTAGTACATAAATTGTCTTTCTTTTGCAATAACCAAAGAGGATTGGTCAATGGATACCATAGTTTTGCCGCACACTACATTTTATGTCATCAATTTGACTATAAAATTCAATCGACGACATAGATTTATATCATCAATTTGGTCAACTGACAATGTATTTTTTAAGTTTTTGTGTCACCTACTTAGTCGTTGATTTTAAACTGACAAACTATGCCTAAAATGACCGATGTGGTATCCCTCTTCTATAATAGTTATAACTCAAAGATATAGGGTTAGAGTGAGTCACCTTACCTCGCACCTCTGATCTATCATAAGGGTTCTAGTAGTTTTCCATTTGTTAATAAAATTCACTTCCACTTATTGTGTTTGTTTCAGAATTAAGATAATGAATATACGAAATAATGTTCAAGAATGTTATGAGTCGATGAAAAATGGTTTGGGTTGAGAACATGAATATGACATTATGTATACTAAGTGTATTCATTACTTTTATTCCCTACTTAGTTATTATTATGGATATATAGAACTATAATAATACATAAGATAAGTATCTATGCTCAATGATAACTTTGTCTCTTTAGTCATGATAGATATCAATTCAGATGCACGACACTTGTTAGAGAACAAGTTGTGCTAGACATCCCCACCTTGAAAATGACACATGGAAGCCAAATTATGTTAGTTAGAAATGTGACTATGGTGATTTTGATCCTTAGACCTGAAGTCACTACGATAGTCACATGTTGTTTTGTGTACTTCAACTTTACTCAATGTCAATCTTTATAAGGGTTGCCATAAAGTTAGTGATTGAGTGAAATGTGATAGTTGTAGATTTTGTGCATGATATAGATGGAATTTGTTATTCAATTTGTGTGATATCTTAATTACTTAATAAGAGGGACTATGAAATTCATTGACATGCTCAAGTTACTATATAATATTGAGCTCACTCAAACTCAGTAGTATGTTCTAGTTCAAGAAACATAGATTAATTGTAAAGCATATGCCAAATCCACACCTCAATTTGAATCTACATATATGTGACAAAGGGATTCTATGGTCATGGTAACATTGCTCACTTTTAGGTTGAATCTTTTCTCAAACTTATTTCCAGTGATTGGGTAGAAATGATGTCTTTTTTTATACAAATTTCTTCTTATGATGTTTTGAACATCAATTTCTAAATTGTAAGTAACCTAAAGGTTCTCACGCATAAGGATGCTCAAAGGAATTCAATTCTGCAATCACACATATGATTAGAATGTTTATTAATGATGTACTAGTTGACTTTTGCAAATTAAGAGACTAGGAAAGACAGACAACTAACTAAATGGTTAGATCACTGGTTAATTGATTGTCAATCGACTAATTGACCACCTATTGGACAAGTGTTCAATTGGTCGACTAGATAGTCCAATCCAGAGGTTGGTCAAAATCCGTAAACAATTAGAACTAAAAAGGTTTAATTAATTTGAATCAAATTGACCGAGTCAAATGGGAACAAGACTTTCTAACTAGGTAAAGTGGGCAACTGTATAGTCCACTCAGTTGACAAGGTTAGTGAGTCATATGATTCATTAATGAACCAATCAACTAGGAAGTTTGTTTGAGTTTTCTAGTTTTATTTTAATTTTGAGTTGTGATTAGAAAATTGATCACCTTTCATGAATTCAAACATGTGAGTTCCCTATATATAAAATAGTATGTCCAGAGGGTGAAGCATACCTTAAAAATAAATAGACACAATTTCCTCTCTTGAAGAGAGATAAAATATGCCCAAGGATAACAACATGTGAAAAAAGTAGAGTAAAAGTCTGTTAATTCCCGCACTTCCAACTACGCTGGTTCTACTTCCTTTTGGTGACCAAGGTGACACACCAAGATTTCTTACATCTATGTAGATGATGTCAAGGCTTATGCACTTGTGCATGATCTTGGATAACAAATTCCACAAGACAAAATGGTTTTGTTGCGAAGGAAACATCTGGGAAACAACATGAAGATGAGTTCGGATCTAGACCCGAAAGTTCAAGGTCTTCATCAACATAAGATGTGTACTAGTACTTGAACAACTAGTATGCATCAAGGTATGCTCAATATCCCTTCTATGTCATTAATACACCGATTTTTATGGTTGTGATAGATTTGTTAGAGTAGGGTTTAATTGGGATTTTCTATATTTCCTTGTGGCCCGTTCCATCAAAACCACAAAACATATACTTAATACTTACTTGTGATTTGGTTTCAATAAATCCCCAATTTATTAATTGATCATGTTTACACAAATAATCTTTACATATATATGAAATGTATTGCCATATGACAAATTTTCATTGTTTTATGAACACCTTCTACCAATATTCTTTAAAAAGTTCTATATGGTTAAAAAAATTAACCAACTAAATTAACCCTTAACCAAACTAGCTGAGTATAATTCATTTAGGTTAAAAATTAAAATCTAAAACAAAAAATAAACGGATTAATCGAATAAGTTCACCATTAATTGAAAAAATTAACCAAACACTCACCACTAGGACAAACAACCACATGTCACTAATGCCACTACCATCTTCATGAAACACACTAGAAACTAGTCACAATCATTAACACAAACACTTAGAAGGTCAAAACAAGTCTCAAAGACAACATTCACACAAGCAACAACTTCTGGTTGTACATTATAATGAGAAGCTAGATAGATCCATCATCAATATCCAGGCCCAACTCAATGATATATTATCTAAAAAAGAGGAGTTGTGACACCAAGCCCATCATGGCCAGGATATAGACTAGGTGATAATCATGTCCAGTTCTACTCGTATACCAAATCTAAGCGAAGCTAATCCAGCATCACAAAACACCAAGAAGTAGACAACGTTTAAGCAAGTCTTCTTTTAAAATCTTTGTCTAGTCTTAGTTCCTATATTTATTTAGTAAACAAATATGAATGCTATAATGATATTTATTCCTTCCTCTGTAGGATAATCATAAAAATGTGATTTCTAGTTCCTTATTGTTAAAAAGTTTTTCTACTCATACAAAGATCGCTACACTTAAGGTGCCAAGGTCTGGTGGAATATATGTATACTTCCTATAACATAAATAGAGAATTGTCAATACTCAGTCTTTGCTCAAATTCAGGCTATTTTTAACGGAGGTCAAGTAAATGAAGGATTGATGGACTTCACAAAGATCCTCATCCATAGAGTGCCCCAACCACAGTCTTGCATTTCACCGCGCCTTATTTCCCTTAATAGCTTCTTCTACAATCTTTTCTATAAAATCATTATCCAAAGATCAAGCCATGGATTCACAAGTGGATTCATCCACATAGAGTATTTTTCTCCAAGTAATTCAGATCTCTGATAACATACTCCTAGTACAAGAAGCAACCTACATAATGCAAACAACATCCAGAGGAAAGAGCCTCATAGCTAAGTAGCTTGATCTCTCCATGGTGCTTCATAAGATGACAAGGATTTTTATCCATAACACTTTGACTAAAACTAGAGTTTCCCATAATATAATTACTACTTCAATAAATATCATTAACTCTGGCACCACTCAAATAGCATGGAATGGCCCATTTCTTGAAAAATTTAGATCAATCATAAAAATAAAACAATGAGACCCTATGTCCTTATGTATCTTTGTTTCATACATAAATATTGAGTCAACTTATTGAGTAAGAAGTTAAACTAAGAAACTTGGAACCAATCCAACTCCCAAGAAAGGGCCCAAAATGACAATATAATGCTATTTGGGTAATCATTCAATAAGCGTCAAGATCATTTCTTAATATTGACAACTCTATGAGAAGGCATATGGTAAACAATTAACTAAGGAAAAACACTTCTATACTTCCCAGAGAGTGTTCCGCGATACTATATAAGAATACTTAGTAGTAACACCCTCATACCTCTAACCACTAACCTAGTTAAACATTTGGGAGATCCCATCATCCATGAAATAGGTAACAAGAATATCTACTTTGAGGTCATAAGTTGTATTAAGGACTATTTGAGGACATCATTTGAAATATTCATTACTAGAGTAGGACACATGACACTTCTCAAAATGATCCTCAATTAGATTCTTATATACACAATGCAATTTGCATGACAACTTGCCTCCACTTTCCATACTATCAATAAGTTCGTCTAAACCATCATATGTGTGAGAAACATTGATTCCTGGTCAATGAATATAGGCATACGGATCTACAAGACTACACTCATGAAGGAACATGGTCTTGGCATCAAAACCACATGTGAAATGAATGATGACCTATTCTATAAATCTTATTAAGACTTCCTGACATACATGAAGGTATCTTATTGTGAAGACTGAAGAGGAAAATATGGTATCGATGCCACAAAATCCAATGGTATGTGATCCCTACTTTGGCGCTCCACCTTGGCCCTATGGACATATCTTTTATCTAACTCAACAAAGCTACTCCTATTAGGATCCTACATATCCTTTTGGTAGATGCATGGGCAAGTGGAAAACAAGTTGAAATAAAAGGAGTGATTTTATGTTCCTACCATCCTATATAATCTTTATGATAGAATCACTATTCTCAATAATGGAGAATGGGATGTTAAATTCTTTGAATAAAGGCTCAATCTAACAATTGTTTCAAGATATCTTACATTTTTTTTGTCCGTCGCCAAACATTGGACAAGACAACTGAAGGTGGATACACAACAAATTAAACTGGCATGATTACATCCTCCTCCACTTACCACCATTATAATATAGATACACTACAAAGCCTCACTGGGAAGATGGTCACTCATATGAACAACAAAATTGCAGAAGAAAATTGAACTCTTCCTCTGACTTATAACCCATGAAATGGTTCCTACAAATATACTATGTTATCACAAGATAGTGAATGACCTCCAACATATATTCAATATGTAAAAATGCATGTGAGAGTTCCAGATATGTAGTTAGTGACTACTCCTATTCCTATAATATTTTGGATGCTCATCCCATGATCCTTTTTAGAGCCTTCTAGACAATCAACGATCCTCAAGATTGTATACAACTAAACATGAACTCGACTCTCTATGACAATGGTCCACCCTATTTGCCTTTGTTGCATGGTAAACATGGAAGATGAGTAATATGTAAGTATTCATAGCAAAAATCCCCCCTTCCAGAATCGTCTGCAAGACCATGCTTGCTAGTGTGAAAGGTTGAAAGGATTCCTTTGAATAAAACCCAATACTACAACCACCTTTAAGGATTAACACTCCTACCATCCAAATGCAAGATGAAATGACAAGTCACATAGACACTTCCCATAGAAAAGTTACCTTACTGCAATCCACACGTTTATTATCGTCAACACTAGAGGGGAAATATTATGCATGCAAAAGAAACTACCATGCTAAGATAACCTAGAAGCATAATTATATGCTATTTGGAAAGGAATGCAATTTTCTTCTAGCAGGGGTTATCCCAAAGATATCCTCTTTCTTGATGGACAATTTTCTATGAAGATAAGGGCATAATCACATGGCTCTCTGCTTCAACACTTACATACTAAAAGTCCCATGAATGATGAATCAACTCAAAGGTGCCTTCAAGGATCACAAGATCAAGAAAGTCTGAAGAGAACAAAATACCCTTGTTGATGCGTTTGCAAAGCAACCCTTTACATAGATCTAGTTTGCATTTTGTTACATGCCCCCGTTCATTATTCATTAACTTCCTACGTATATTAAACTAATTACTAGTTTGCCTGCTGTAGATGGGGAAAATGAATAAATAACCACCGTTTTTGCCAAAATAAAAAAAATACAACCATGCATGTATGGAGTATCAAGTCTCTAAACAAAAAGGATTACATAAACATAGGTCTTACAATATTAAATAATAAAATGTAAAATTGTTTTATCCAATCTTATGAGGCAATGAGTAGTGGTTGTATAAGGAATCACATTAGATAGACAATATGTCAGGGACATATATTTTTCTAGTTAACTTAGTTGAACCAAATGTGTGAGAGAGATGATACACATGAAAATAAAATTAAAAAAAGATATCAAAACCAATTTGTTCATCTTTTCTTTGTTCAACTTATGACATATAAAATAATAAAGCAATTGTTTACCTAGTAGTTCTAGCACAAGTAGATCTCTTTTTTATTTCACATCACTAAGTGTCACGTATATCATAATTTCTAATTGAAAACTTCTTCTTATTTAATATTCAATCGGAGAAGGGAGTAGAAAGTGAATGATAGCCACAAACATTCCTTTCTATCCAATTGGTTCTTCTCTCACTTTATATTCTCCATCCTTTCCACACTCCTCTATACTATGTCTCTATTTACTCATCATTGACTTCCTCCTTTCCATCACCAAATCTAATCTCCCATGTCCCCCTCTAGGTTTCTCTATTACGAATTCACAATTTCATTGATCCCTCATGTCATGTTCTCTTTGTATCGCCGAATGACACACATGTTTTTGCACTTAATTGCTAATTTTCACTCAATGAGAAGGGAATCATAGGAATAAGAAAAGGGCAACTAGGATATTCATGTTATTATCATATCAACAAGATGCTAATATTTTTTTCTAAACGTCTATAGGTCATGTATTAATCCAACCCTCATCTTGTGGTAACAAATGAGCTACGACAAACTCTACAAGTAACAAAACAAAAAGAGGCGGTAGTACTACTATTGTTACTACTACTTTCCTGATTAAAAACCAATAATTGACATGTAGTAATATGCCCAAAATCTTTGTCAGCCATTTTTTCTAGTCTCGTGCATACCAACTTGAATTTTTTTCCGGTTTGTTATTATAGAAGAGCCCAATCCAATATTCAAGCAAACTTCAGATGTCCCTCAAAGGAGGAATCTCATACTTCTTCTATAAGAAAAATGCTATTTCTATCAATGCTACAACGGGCTCTCCCTCCTAATTCCAGATAGGTGAATGATTGCAACATATACAACATCTTACTCCACATAATAATATGCCCAATCCTCCTTGAGTTCTACACAACATCTTGAATAACTTTTACATGATGGTAAAATTGTTTCCTATTAGGAGAGCTAAATTCTCTCTTTCCTGACATCATTACACAAGATATTTTCTTTATTGTTGTTCTTATTACCAAATAAAATCTCCCTTAAAGTAACATATGAACTTCATTATAAAGTTTCAATCTTGATTAAAGACAACATTTAGTGCACTCATAAACTTCATTCTTCAGTATGGAGTCATATATCAAGGAATATTAGGTAAAGCCACGAATAAGCTACAATCACTCACAAATTCAAACCTCATACAAACCTATTAATCCTTTTTCTTCTTCTACCCAAATGCTTTAATGTATCAAACTGATGTGACATATTTTGAAGAATCTCCTGTCCATTACCATACGAATACCCTCTCCCTAAAGCCTTTCGGAGGATACTATATATGTGTGTGATACCAAAACAAGAGAAGAACTTCTCTTTCAACCTTTTAACATCTTCTCCGTGATTTTCCCTATCAAACTTCTCTTTATCACGCCAAATTCCATGCACTACTTATAGGTACCGTGCATGTCGAGTTGCATTATAACTCCTCAGAAATGCTTCAGAATTTGCAGACTCCTGCATTCCACCCCTTGTTCAACTACACTACTATTTAACAACACTGATCAAAACTCGGTAAATTTACCTTTGCTATCATATTGATACCCTCAATGAACACGCATAACATCTTAGTCGTACAGATGGTGGAGAATTATTGGTCTCCGTCTTGATTTATTTCCTCACCTCTAAACTTTTATATGTTTACTGATGTGTATGACTTACTAGAGCTACTCAAATGAGATATCTAGTGGAGTCATTACCTTGTATGTATTATGGTGGCAAATCCAACTATTATCTATGACTATCAAATGAAAAGTTCTAGTAGATCAAATTAGCCTTTGCTATACTGATCTTTACAATTTATACATCCATAGTTGATGTTTGTGTAGAAAAATTCCAGGGTGTCTGTTATTGGGACAGCAGAGAGATCGCCCCTCTATTGTTCCAAATAAAGTATTTCCCTACCACAGACGTCTAAGAATGTCAGGCAAAAATTAAGTTCTACCTTTTAGATTCCCAATAGTATTTCAAGGCATACTGTAAATTGTAAATGACATGAACACTACAAAAATTTTGTGGAAACGATGGCTGGCATCGAGACATTCATTCTTCCCATAAGAATTGCAAGCAAATATGGCCACCAGCTCACCCATGTCTCCATCTACTCACCAATTGCAGTTAATATGCCCACTGTACCATGTTCCCTCCAGATCGTTTCATTTGGCTACATTAATTTTATATACCCTGTCCTCCGCCATTTACCTCTGTACCCATTCCCTCTGGACTCAAGGCTAGACTGTCACTGACGCTTCCATTGTTGTTCATTATTTGGTTTAAGATGAACCTAACCTACCCACGGGAGTTAATAAATGTAATAAGTTCCTATCTACCTAGTCTTATGGAATCGGCAACTGGATTTCTCCGTTGTCCTGTATGGAAATATTTGGTAGTAACAACTGATGCATGTATTTTGCCTCTTCACGCTGATGAAGAATAATGGATGGAGGCCCGTAATGGTTGCGTCGGCGGCCCATGAAGAATGAACAAGGATGGTAGCATCATGGATTGGCCAGCAGGTTTGAATGGTTGGTCGATCAGTACTCTACCCTCATGTTATAAATATATACAGTATCACAAGGATTTACAAGGTGCAAGCGATCTCAAACGCTGCTCACCGTCACCGTTGCATAGGCCAACAGTCAGAGAAAAGAGTAAGCAGAGATGCATCCTACATCTCCACCACGGCAGCTGCCTCTACTTACAGATTTACTCAGCTCGGCACCACCGCCTTATCGCCCATCCCCGTCACCGCGGCCGCGTCCAGCCCACCAACGCTAGCAACGTATGGCCCTGTCTCTCACGCGCAGCTGGTACCAGGTCCTGGACGTCATCCTTCGGCTTCAAGCATGGTCGCTCGTAGTCCAGGATGACCTAAACCGTGGAGTCAAGGACTAACCCCGTATGTTAATGGAGGAGTATGATCAGTTATATGTTATATCCTTAAACCGTCTAAAGAGAATGCAAGATGCTGACATAAACGTTTGTATATATGAAGGGTTGTCTATCACAGGTACTTATAAGCACGCATTATGTATGTGCTAATAGATGTGTTTTCTTTGATTCTCCATCTTACTTCTGACTCCTCCATCCTTAATTACAGGGAAGAACTTGTACTAGAGCATCCAGCAAAATATATTAAGGCGTCGCTCCATCATTACATAGTTATGTGATATTATGCACTCGCTTGTTATAAGAGCTCAGATAAACGCGATGTCGAAGCTAATAGTTCACTGCTTGTAAGTCAGACTAGTAGAGAATGAGCTAACTGGAACTGCGGCTACAAATCCGGTAGTAACCGTTGTGCGCTGTGCAGCGCAGTGCCAATGCCATGAAACCCTTGCAGCCCGATTACTAAACACTACTGTAGTAAAGTGCAGTCCAGATCTGCTGTGACGAGTTCCTATTCCACATCCTGTTGCAAGCAATCTTGACCATTCATCTACCCCAAAAAACCCCCCTTAAAAAAATTAATTTGGTATTTGTACCGCCTAGATCAATTGTAACACACTGCAACAGGCTCCTCGGAACATGGAATTACTGTTCTAATTTGGATTTTGTTTTTCCATTACGCAAATCCATCCAACGACGATCTAGGGAAGTACTGATGATGCTAAACGGTATCTTTTTACGAGATGGACTGTGTAATTGACATTATGCTGTACAAAGAGTAAATGCATGCATTACTTCAACTCAGGCAAGCATTTATAAGATGGACTATGTACTTGACATGCACTTTGAGTTGGTGTGAGTCAGGTCCAGGTCCGGTTATTTTTTGGTTGAATTGGATCCCATTGATATTTTGGATTATTCAAAGTCCAAGTCTGTTGGGAGTAGATGTTAGCATAACAATCATTTCATGTAGGTTCAAGGAAGATATATTCACCACATAACTAGGCTAATAACAATTTTGTTAATATTATAATAGTAAAATCAGGGGTGTCCACCAAACAATTTTCCATAAACAACCATTCAGGCTTATGTCAACCGATTAAACTCCAAATTGACCCCTTACGGATTTTTAACTAACTTCTATATCCATAACTAGACCGGGTTTATAACGGTAACATAGAACTGAAGTTTGATTCAGTATTATCTATATCTATGCCATTTAATATCAGAAAATGCATAAATAATCAATTTTATGCTATTCTATGCCATTTTTATTGATTTCAAAATGCCAAAAAGTTTTAAGGTAGTCTACCATTGTTACTAAGTCAATATTTATATTGATGTGGGTCATACTCGAACTTCAATTGTCGAGTTTTTTTAACATAGAACAAACCTAATTTAAAATTTGGAACTTAACTATAAATGAAATATTTCAAATACAACATAAGTAAGCCAAGTTCGGTTATTTTAGACTCGCAGTTGTCTTTTTTGTTTTGAAAAATGGGAAGAAAGGAACATAAAATTAAAGAAAATGCAAATGTTTTAAATTTTGTAAACTTCATATATCTATTGACATTTACCATGATTAGTCATATTTTAAATTTTTAATTGTTGGGTTTTAGGGGAGACAGAGAAGGCAGCGGAAAGAAAAATTTTCTTCTCCCCGAACCCAGTCTAAAGGAATCGCGTCAACGTCTATGCAATAGGAAGGATGGTTTGTAGAGACATACCTTGTCTCGAGGCTTGCTTGACGACGTTACCTCGCGGCTTGCGCGGTCTTCACCTCCGGTCTTGGACGGTGTCTGTGCAACTCCTGGTCTCACTGGGACTGTCGGGATTGACAGCTGTTGTAAGGACCCTGACCTCCGTTTAGGGTTTACCCTGTTTGCTTTGCTTAACTTTGATGCCTAGTTGCTTGCTAATCACCTTTAGTGGTGATTAGGGTTTGTTGGTGCTTTGTTGAGAGTTGGAGGTGCTACTTGCAATTAACCCAAGTCTAGGGTTTGTGGGAAAGTTTGCCACCTTGTGAGGTGTTCCTCCCTCTCCTTGCTCCCACTAGTGTTGTGAGGAAGGGTTGGGCTCGTTGCCTTGGGCTTGGTTGAGCTTGTTGGGCCTTGTGGTGCCTTGCCTTTGTTTCTTTGTACCTTGTGTCGGGCAAGAGAGCCTTGTGTCGGCCAGTGTGTGCCTCCCAGGCTTTGTGTCGGCCAGTGTTGTGTCACCCAGGTGTGTCTCCCATGGACCCTTTGACCTTCTTTGACCTCGTTTGTGTCACCACCAGCGGACACTTGGTGCTTGATGCTTGCATGTGGCAATGGCCTTGGACATGTGTTTAGGGCATGTTATGAGTGGTGGCTTTGCACATGGACAAGTGTCCCTAGGTGGGAGACACCTTGCTTCGCTCTACCTTGGTTTCTCCTCCATCCCCTTCTATATATGTGTTTCCTTTCCCTTGCTAAGGATCCCTTTGGTTCCTTAGTCTCCCTCTCCTAGGTGCACGTCACCCTCTCTTCTCTTGCAAGCTTGGTGGTCAATCCTTCTTGGAGTCTTCTTCTTCCTCTAGTGGTGGTTGAACCCTTAAGTGCCTTGCTCTCCTTCTTGTGGTGGTGCTTGGAGCATGGTGCTAGGAGCTTGGAGCTTGCTTAAGGAGGGTTACATAACTCTTAACCCTAACTACATTACCATCTTCTATGTTCTTATATGTTTCTTATGATCATATCGGCTATGCTTGTTGTTAGTTTAGTTCCTTGCTTAGTTGTTCTTGTTGGCCAAACCATGTGTTCTAGGGTTTCTTGGTGAGCAACACTCTCTTCTCTCCTAGGTCTTGAGGAGTGAGCTTGAGTTCTAGTATCGTGAGCAACACTCCTCTCTCGTTTAAGTTGAGAGGTGAGCTTGTGTTCTAGTAGCTTGAGCAACACCCTCCTCTCACAATGGACTTGAAGGGTGAGCTTTGTTGTAGTTGTGGAACCTTGTTAGGGTTGATCCTTGGGTTTCCTGATTGGTGACAAGCGATGTGTAAGACCCCTCTCTCTTAGTTGTTGAGAGGTGAGCCATATTCTTGACCCATTAGGGTTTGGTGCTCTTGTGTTTGAGGTTGATGATGACCTTGTGAGTTGTATCTTGACCGTTATGCCTTTTGGGGAAGTGTTGCCCGATATCCCTCTTGACCTAGAGCCTTGGATGACATCTGTTGGGGATGTGATGGGCGTTACCCTTTGGTCTCTGCCTTGTGTGTGTCGGGCATCCCATCTTGATAAGTAACCTGCCCGATACATATGTGATGGTTGTTGTCATGGTGCGTTGTTGTGTGAAGCTCGTCAGTTGGTTGGAGGTGTTGTGTCGGGCGACATGCTCCTGGTTGCTGACCTTTGTGTGTGTGTCGGGCATCACACACTAGGTCCTTGCCTTGTGTGGGCCGATAGGTCTTGGATAGGTTGGTTGGACGACAGGTCCTAGCTGCCCGATACACCTGACTTGAGGTGGTAGTCTAGTGACCGTCATGTCCTAGACGATATGGAGCTATGGATAGCTTGGTGTTGGGCATCATGTTATAGTGTTGATGTCTGTTTCAGTAACATGTTGTATCCTAGCCATTTCTCGACAGGGGTGCACAACACACCGTTGCACAACGCACCTTTGCACAATGCGATGTTGCGTGATATGCTTCTTTGGCTGCACGACACACTTGGTCCTCTGATGCATAACACACCGTGCACGACACAACGTTACGCGTTACACCCTTGTGCTGACCGTTATGTGGTGGGCGATAGGGTGAGTTCCCTGCCCGATACCACTTCTGGTGAGGGTAAAGAGTACTTTTAGTGAGGGTCTCGTCCCTTCTGGGAAACCGATATGTTGTTTTTGCACCACGTTTTGTTTTGATGGTAACCCTGGATGTGCACGATATAGTAGACCACATCTATGCATCTTAATACAACATCTCATATGTATGTGATCATCTTGATATTATGTATAATGCTGAGATAATGATAAGCATGTAAGATTTCTTTCATGGTGTTATGACCACAGGTTGAGGCATGAATGATATCATGTATAATCAATCAATGTTGCCCTATTTCACTACCATGATCTTGTTGTTAATCCATGATGATTGTACTAACCATGCAGGTGATGCAAAGCCAGGTAAAGGACTATGAGGTATATACATATATATGATGAGTAACATTGTTTTGATAGTTACTCTTGATAATGAGATAACATGTATGATGTGTTTAGCTAAAGTACTTGGGATTACTATCCCATGATGATGATGTAAGCCTTGAAAGGCAGTGGCACTATGTGATGAGGGATTGAGATCCCATGGCAATGTGATGATCCTTGAGATGGATCTAGATGATTGGCAAGAGGCCAAGTGGTAACATGTAATGTTGGATCCTTGTGATGGATCAGGATGATGTTGATTACAATATAAGCATAATACTGAGTTTCCTACTGTGTATTTCTGTTATAGTTTGTATGTTATATAACTTGGTTGAATCTTGCAATCCACTTAAAATATACTAATTAATCACAGTGGCACAAATCATGTAGTTCACCCTGGCCATAGATCCATCATCGTCAGGAGCTGGTGATGGTGAAACGGGTTCTCCTGCGGGTTAACCCGGAGCACATATTGTTGAATATGCGAGGTTTCTCCTAGCCTAAAATAGAGAGGAAATCAAGTGCAGCTACGGTTGCAGACTCGGGATATGTATATGAGTATGGTGAACAGGCCCATGGCTCAGGATATGTGATATGGGAGCATGAATGCGTTCATGGCTCAGAGCACGGTGAACAGGCCTGTGGCTCAGATATACTGGCGTCGTGACCTGTACCGAGGCAGGCTAGAGGAAGGGTAGCCTATGGAGTTGACCCTGTGGCTGAGGCCACTTAAGCATGAGACTACGGTCCTGCTTTGGTTCTCGTGCACTGACCACGAGGTGGGAGGTCGTGGAGTCCGGCTCTTCCATTGACCTTGTATGGCACCGGCTTGGGTTTTGCAACCGAAGGTTGAATTTGAGTGGTACGGCTCACTTCCTCAGGGCATAATAATATGTAATCCAGCCGAATAGTATTTACTGCTTAAGGCAAAACACGAAACATTGGTTGAGGCCTTGCTTGTGTAGTTAATCTTGCAGTTACTTATATGTCCCTCATGTTATGTGGTAAGATTTTATAAATCATATCTTGTCACTCATGTTCCATAAAGAAATACTTGGGTATATGCCTTCCATACTTCTGGTAAGCTTGATGGTATGAATAGCCTTATTTTATGAACTACTCTTGTTGTACCTTTTTATCAGTTATCTATTGTTACTGCTTTAATCTACCTTCTGAGGTTTTGTTGTTTCGGTGGGAAGTTATGTTTCTCACTGGGACTGTGTGTCTCACCCCGCTGGTTTATAACCTTTTTAGGTGTTCGAGCTAGACGTGGTGGTGGTCGCGGAGTTGCGGCCGAGCAGCAAGAAGAGCAGTAGAAGGCAAGAGATGGACATGTTGTTGTTTTGGTTGTTTTGTAGTAGAGTCTTAGAGTCATCCATGTACTCTCAGGTCCTTGGAGGTGTTTTGACGTTGTTTCACGATGTGTAGCTGATGACATTTTGTGTATCCTGCTGCTGGTCGGATGTGGGCCGTTATGTATGTATAAATAGGTGGTGAACTCATGTGATGATAGGACAGCTGTTGCTCTAAGTTGTGGACACGTATCAGATCTTGTAAATGATATATAACATGTTTTATTGCAGGATGAGGACTTTAATGTAATAGTTTCTCAGTTTATCTGCTTTCTGCAATCGGTTTTAATTAACTCATGTTTTTTATAATATGTGGTTATGGTGATTTCCACACGTTTTCGCGTAACACCTCGTTGTCTGTGTGATAGCGGGATGTGTTGCCACAAGTTTTGGTATCAGAGCTCTAGGTTCACTCAGTCTACAGGGATTTAGGTTTAGGTTGCGTCTGTTCTTGTGAGTTTTCCAGATTTTCTCACAATCATCTTCTGCCTTCAGCGGAAGAAAAGCCAAGATGTCTGGAAACCATGAAGAACACGCTGCCAAGAATAGTGATGCTGCATCAGTTGATGGAGCTATAGGGCAAGCACATGAAGATCGAGTGCTTGAGGTCCCCCAACCTGACCTAGCCATTCTTGAACATTCGGCCTATCAACAGCTTATGGGGCAGATAATGGCTACGATGAATCTCATGGTAGAAAGATTGTCAGTGCCTCCACCGAGAGAACAGGCTCCCCATGGTGAAACATCGGGTATTGGGAAGACCTTTGAGCGGCTTCGCCGAGTCGGAGCTTCGAATTATGCTAGAACGGCTGATCCAGTGGATGCAGATCTGTGGCTGACAAGTCTTGAGAAGTCTTTCTGGATCCTCGACATCACCGAAGCAGACAAAGTAAAGAATGCTATCTACCTTCTGAAGGGTAGTGATGGTCACTGGTGGACCATCGAGGAAGAGAAGCGACCTGGTGAGGTGATCGGTTGGGAGGTTTTCCGATGCGAGTTTGTCAGCAGATACTTCCCAAAGACGTATATGGATGAGAAGATCAGTCAGTTTGGAAGCTTGCGCCAATGAATGATGAACATCACTGAGTACGAGGCCAAGTTCATGGATCAGTTGAGGTTTTGTCCTCACATGGCAGCAACGGATGAGGAGCAGATCAGACGTTTTGAGAAAGGTCTGAGTGTTGAGCTGATAACACCTATTTCTGCATTAGAGAACAGAGAGCGGTTTGCTACGTTTGTGGAATCCGTCCGGAGGATTGAATGGTCAGTCAGGGAGAAAAGAGAAACCATGGCTAAGAAGAGGCTTGCTCAGTTTTAGGGACAGAGGTTCAGTGGCTTCAAGAAGCCTAGGTTTTCAACACCTTCTGTGATGAGAGGTTCCAGCGTACCATCACAGTAGTCTCCGAGTAAGGGAAGAGGTTATGTTTCTTCACCATCAAAGGCACATAGTACAGCTTCGGTGGCAGTGACAGGGCCATCTAGGCCATGGTTTGAAGTTAAGACATGCTATATCTGCGGTCAGACATGGCATTTCAAGTCGAATTTCCCAAACCGAGATGTTGAAGTGACACAGCATCCATGGCAGAATCAACAAGGGTCAGATAGACAGCAACCCAGTGGCAGTAGAGGGCGAGGACGCGGTCAAGCGTCGCAAGTGGGATCGTCTGCTCAAGGAAGCAGAGGACGTGGATAGCAAGCAATGGCTCGATTTTATGCTATGAGTCAGCCGGAGGCGATAGTCAACCCGCGAGTGGTGACAGGTCAGATGAAGTTATTTCATTATGATATGTCTTCTTCTTGCTTTATATCTATTATGGTTGATCTGGGTGCTACACACTCTTTTATCGCCTATAGTATGCTCGAAAACTGTCGTTTACCTGTTAGTTGTAAGAAGGATAGCTTGTTGTTAGAAACCCCTCTTGATGGTTCCTTGATGCTTCAAGAAGAGTGTCCATCTTGTGTCTTATATTTTTTGGGACACAGTATACAAGTGGATCTTATACCACTTGATATGCACGGTTTCGATGTTATCCTTGGGATGGATACCTTAGAGAAGCATAAGGTTGTTTTGGACTGTGGTTCCAAGTAGGCTATGTTTGATGATGATGGAGAGAAGTGGATCTTCCAGGGAGATAGGAAGATTCTTCCAACGTGTCTGGTATCAGCTATGGTGGCAGAGAAGTTGCTATGACAAGGATGTGAGGCGTTCTTAGCCCACGTTGTGGATACCATTGTGGATACCAAGGCAAACGGTCCTAGCCTTGAAGAGGTGTCATTTGTCCGAGAGTTTGTAGATGTGTTTCCCGAAGAGTTCCCTGGTGTTCCTCCACCCCGAGAGATTGATTTTGAGATCAATCTGGTTCCAGGAACGCAGCCAGTAGCACAGACACCATATAGGATGGTTCCAGTAGAGATGACAGAGCTTAAGAAGCAGTTGCAAGAGTTTTTGCACAAAGGTTTCATCCGACCGAGTACGTCACCTTGGGGTGCTCCAGTGTTGTTTGTTAAGAAGAAGGACGGGTCGATGCGGCTATGTATAGATTACCAGTAGTTGAACAAGGTCACGATCAAGAACAAGTACCCGTTGTCGAGGATAGATGATCTATTTGATCAGTTGTGTGGTGCTATAGTGTTTTCGAAGATCGATCTACGGTCTGGATATCATCAGTTGAGGATTAAGGTGGATGACATACCAAAGTTAGCTTTTAGGATGAGGTATGGTCACTTTGAGTTTGTGGTTATGTCGTTTGGGCTAACCAATGCACCTACTACTTTCATGGATTTGATGAACAGAGTGTTATGTCCGTTTCTAGATCAGTTTGTTGTAGTTTTTATAGATGACATCTTGATCTACAGTCGGGACAAGCAAGAGCATGAGCAACATCTTCGACGAGCGTTGACTCTTCTTTGCCAACATCAACTGTTTGCTAAGTTCAGTAAGTGTGAGTTTTGGTTGGAAGAAGTAACTTTCTTGGGTCATGTGATATCTGTAGAAGGAGTCAAAGTAGACCCGAAGAAGGTGGAGTCCATTGCAGAATGGGAACAGCTGAAGACGCCGACAGAAGTTCACAGTTTTCTGGGTTTGGCAGGTTACTACCAGAGGTTTATCAAGGACTTCAGTGCGATTGCGTTGCCGATGACGAAGCTGACTAGAAAGGATGTACCTTTTGTCTGGGATAATCGTTGCCAGCAAGCTTTCCAGAGTTTGAAGGAGAAGTTGACCAGTGCTCCAGTGTTAATCCTGCCAGAGCCTGGAAAGGGCTATGTTGTTTTCTGTGATGCTTCCAAGAAAGGTTTAGGTTGTGTTATGATGCAGGAAGATCATGTAGTTTCTTTTTCTTCACAACAGCTTAAGAAACACGAGGAGAACTATCCAACTCATGATTTGGAGTTGGCAGCAGTGGTTCGTGCATTAAAAATTTGGAGACACTATCTTTACGGGGAAGAGTGTCAGATCTTTACGGATCATAAGAATCTGAAGTACATATTTCGCAGCATGAGTTGAACATGCGACAGCGTCGATGGATGGAGTTGATCAATGATTATGACTTCACCATCGAGTATCATCCTGGTAAGGCTAATGTGGTACCTGATGCGCTTAGCTGAAAGTCTTCTTCTTTTTCTTCAAAGAAGGCACAGTTGAGTTCCCTGGTATGCCATAGACGGGATATGCTTGTTTCCTTGTGGCAGATGAATGTGCAGATGGAAGTTTCCTTGTTAGCTGGACTTTTAGCATAGATGCAAGTTAAGCCTACGCTGAGACAATAGATCAAGGATGCACAGCAAATAGATGATACATTACAGTTGATCAGATCAGAGTTCGACAGTGAAAAGTGTGATGGGTTCCATGAGTCCGAGGATGGGCTAGTTTGCTATCATAATAGGATGGTGGTCCCCGATGCTGATGATCTAAGGAAGTTAGTGCTCGAGGAAGCACACACGTCGATGTATGCTATGCATCTAGGAGTCACCAAGATGTATCATAGTCTGAAGGACTTATATTGGTGGCCCGGCTTGAAGAAAAATGTAGCTGAGTTCGTGGCTAGGTGTGCGGTTTGTCAGCAAGTCAAGGTTGAGCATCAAAATCCGACAGGTACGTTGTAGCCCCTGCCGATACCATAGTGGAAATGGGACCATATAACCATGGATTTCATAGTTGGTCTACCTAGGACAACTAGGAATCATGATTCCATTTGGGTAATAGTGGACAGATTGACGAAGTCTGCCCATTTCATACCAGTGAAGACTACGTATACAGTCGAGAAACTCCCTTGAGTATATGTGGATGAGATAGTGTGTTTGCATGGTGTGCCAGCGACGATAGTTTCTGACATAGGCCCTCAGTCCACGAGTCATTTATGGGAACAGTTGCACAAAGCATTGGGAACACAGTTGAGGTTCAGTACCGCATTCCACCCGTAGACAGATGGACAGTCTGAGAGGACTATTCAGATTTTGGAGGATCTCCTTCGAGCTTGTGTTTTGCAATTCCTAGGCAGTTGGGACATACATCTCAGTTTGATAGAGTTTGCTTACAACAACAGTTATCAGCGGAGCATTGACATGGCTCCTTATGAGGCCTTATATGGAAGGAAGTGCAGATCTCCCTTGTGTTGGTATGAGTCTGGTGAATATCAGCTTTTGGGTCCTGAGTTAGTACAACAGATGACAGAAAAGATTAAGGTGATACAGCAACAGTTGAAAGCGGCACAGGACAGGCAGAAGTCTTATGCAGACAATCGTCGATGACCCTTGGAGTTCCATGTAGGAGACAAAGTGTATCTTAAAGTCTCGCCGTGGAAAGGTGTGTTAAGGTTTGGCCGGAAGGGTAAGTTAGCACCCAAGTATATGGGGCCATACCCGGTCATAGCACGTGTTGGAAGAGTAGCTTATGAGTCAGATCTGCCTCTAGAGTTGCACAGGTTACATCCAGTGTTCCATGTCAGTATGCTGAAGAAAATTCATCCGGATACAGGAAGAGTGATACAGCCAGACAAAGTTGAGCTTGATGAAGATGTGACCTACGAGGAAGGTCCTGTGGCGATCCTTAATAAAAGAGTTAAGAAGCTGAAGAGGAAGGACCTGGTTCTTGTGAAGGTTCTTTGGCATCATCGTGGCGTTGATGAAGCCACGTGGGAGCTTGAGGAAGAGATTAGGAGGAAGTATCCCTCACTTTTCTCTTCGGATTTCGAGGATGAAATCCCTTTGTAGGGGGTTAGCTTGTAAGGACCCTGACCTCCGTTTAGGGTTTACCCTGTTTGCTTTGCTTAACCTTGATTCTTAGTTGCTTGCTAATCACCTTTAGTGGTGATTAGGGTTTGTTGGTGCTTTGTTGAGAGTTGGATGTGCTACTTGCAATTAACCCAAGTCTAGGGTTTGTGGGCAAGTTTGCCACCTTGTGAGGTGTTCCTCCCTCTCCTTGCTTCCTCTAGTGTTGTGAGGAAGGGTTGGTCTCGTTGCCTTGGGCTTGGTTGAGCTTGTTGGGCCTTGTGGTGCCTTGCCTTTGTTTCTTTGTACCTTGTGTCGGGCAAGAGAGCCTTGTGTCGCCCAGGCTTTGTGTCGGCCAGTGTTGTGTCTCCCATGGACCCTTTGACCTTCTTTGACCTCATTTGTGTCACCACTAGCGGACACTTGGTGCTTGATGCTTGCATGTGGCAATGGCCTTGGACATGTGTTTAGGGCATGTTATGAGTGGTGGCTTTGCACATGGACAAGTTTCCCAAGGTGGGCGACACCTAGCTTCGCTCTACCTTGGTTTCTCCTACATCCCCTTCTATATATGTGTTTCCTTTCCCTTGCTAAGGATCCCTTTAGTTCCTTAGTCTCCCTCTCCTTGGTGTACGACACCCTCTCTTATCTTGTAAGCTTGGTGGCCGATCCTTCTTGGAGTCTTCTTCTTCCTCTAGTGGTGGTTGAACCCTTGAGTGCCTTGCTCTCCTTCTTGTGGTGGTGCTTGGAGTGTGGTGCTAGGAGCTTGGAGCTTGCTTAAGGCGGGTTACATAACTTTTAACCCTAACTACATTACCATCTTCTATATTCTTATATGTTTCTTATGATCATATCAGCTATGCTTGTTGTTAGTTTAGTTCCTTGCTTAGTTGTTCTTGTTGGCCAAACCATGTGTTCTAGGGTTTCTTGGTGAGAAACACTCTCTTCTCTCATAGGTCTTGAGGAGTGAGCTTGAGTTCTAGTATCGTGAGCAACACTCCTCTCTCGTTTAAGTTGAGAGGTGAGCTTGTGTTCTAGTAGCTTGAGCAACACCCTCCTCTCACCATGGACTTGAAGGGTGAGATTTGTTGTAGTTGTGGAACCTTGTTAGGGTTGATCCTTGTGTTGCCTGATTGGTGACAAGAGATGTGCAAGACCCCTCTCTTAGTTGTTGAGAGGTGAGCCATCTTCTTGACCCATTAGGGTTTGGTGCTCTTGTGTTTGAGGTTGATGACGACCTTGTGAGTTGTATCTTGACCGTTATGCCTTTTGGGGAAGTGTTGCCCGATATCCCTCTTGACTTAGAGCCTTGGACGACATCTGTTGGGGTTGTGCCGGGCGTTACCCTTTGGTCTCTGCCTTGTGTGTGTCAGGCATCCCATCTTGATAAGTAACCTTCCCGATACATATGTGATGGTTGTTGTCGTTGTGTGTTGTTGTGTGAAGCTCGTCAGTTGGTTGGAGGTGTTGTGTCAGACGACATGCTCCTGGTTGCTGACCTTTGTGTGTGTGTCAGGCGTCACACACCAAGTCCTTGCCTTGTGTCGGCCGTTAGGTCTTGGATAGGTTGGTTGGAGGACATGTTTTAGCTACCCGATACACCTGACTTGAGGTGGTAGTCTAGTGATCGTCATGTCCTGGACGCTATGGAGCTGTGGATAGCTTGGTGTTGGTCATCATGTTATAGTGATGATGTCTGTCTCAGTAACATGTTGTATCCTAGCCGTTGCTCGACAGGGGTGCACAATGCACCGTTGCACAATGCACCGTTGCACAACGTGACGTTGCGTGATATGCTTCTTTGATTGCATGGCACGCTCAGTCCTCTGATGCATAACACACTGTGCACGACACAGTGTTACGCGTTACACCCTTGTGCTGACCGTTATGTGGTGGGAGATAGGGTGAGTGCCCTACCCGATACCACTTCTGGTGAGGGTAGTAAGTACTTTTAGTGAGGTTCCCGTCCCTTATGGGAAACCGATATGTTTTTTTTGCACCACGTTTGGTTTTGATGGTAACCCTGGATGTGCACGATATAGTAGACCACATCTATGCATCTTAATACAACATCTCATATGTATGTGATCATCTTGATATTATGTATAATGCTGAGATAATGATAAGCATGTAAGATGTCCTGCAATGTGTTATGACCACACGTTGAGGCATGAATGATATCATGTATAATCAATCAATGTTGCCCTATTTCACTACCATGATCTTGCTGTTAATCCATGATGATTGTACTAACCATGTAGGTGATGCATAGCCAGGTAAAGTTCTATGAGGTATATACATATATATATGATGAGTAACATTGTTTTGATAGTTACTCTTGATAGTGAGATAACATGTATGATGTGTTTAGCTAAAGTACTTGGGATTACTATCCCATGATGATGATGTAAGCCTTGAAAGGCAGTGGCACTATGTGATGAGGGATTGAGATCCCATGGCAATGTGATGATCCTTGAGATGGATCTAGATGATTGGCAAGAGGCCAATTGGTAACATGTAATGTTGGATCCTTGTGATGGATCGAGATGATGTTGATTAGAATAAAAGCATAATATTGAGTTTCCTGTTGTGTATTTATGTTATAGTTTGCATGTTATATAACTTGGTTGAATCTTGCAATCCACTTAAAATATACTAATTAATCACAGTGGAACAAATCATGTAGTTTGCCCTGGCCATAGATCCATCATCGTCAGGAGCTGGTGATGGTGAAATGGGTTCTCCTGCAGGGTAACCCAGAGCGCATATTGTTGAATATGCGAGGTTTCTCCTAGCCTAAAATAGAGAGGGAATCGAGTGCAGCAACGGTTGGAGACTCGGGATATGTATATGAGCATGGTGAACATGCCCATGGCTCAGGATATGTGATATGGGAGCATGAATACGTTCATGGCTCAGAGCACGGTGAACATGCCTGTGGCTCAGATATACTGGCGTCGTGACCTATATCGAGGCGGGCTAGAGGAAGGGTAGCCTATGAAGCTGACCCTATGGCTGAGGACACTTAAGCATGAGATTGCAGTCCTGCTTTGGTTCTCGTGCACTGACCACGAGGTGGGAGGTTGTGGAGTCCGACTCTTCCATTGACCTTGTGTGGCACCAGCTTGGGTTTCGCAACCGAAGGTTGGATTCAAACGATACGGCTTACTTCCTTAGGGCATAATAATACGTAATCCAGCCGAATAGTATTTACTGCTTAGGGCAAAACAAGAAACATTGGTTGAGGCCTTGCTTGTGTAGTTAATCTTGCAGTTACTTATATGTCCCTCATGTTATGTGATAAGATTTTATAAATCATATCTTGTCACTCATGTTCCATAAAGAAATACTTGGGTATATGCCTTTCGTACTTCTGGTAAGCTTGATGGTATGAATAGCCTAATTTTATAAACTTCTCTTGTTGTACCTTTTTATCAGTTATCTACTGTTTCTGCTTTAATCTTCCTTCTGAGGTTTTGTAGTTTCGGCGGGGAGTTATGTTTCTCACTGGGACTGTGTGTCTCACCCCGCTAGTTTATAACCTTTTTAGGTGTTCGAGCTAGACGTGGTGGTGGTCGCGGAGTTGCGGCCGAGCAGCAAGAAGAGCTGTAGAAGGCAAGAGATTGACATGATGCTGTTTTGGTTGTTTTGTAGTTGAGTCTTAGAGTCATCCCTGTACTCTCAGGTCCTTGGAGGTGTTTTGACGTTGTTTCACGATGTGTAGCTGATGACGTTTTGTGTATCCTGCTGCTAGTCAGATGTGGGCCGTTATGTATGTATAAACAGGTGGTGAACTCATGTGATGACAAGACAGCTGTGGACACGTATCAGATCTTGTAAAAGATATATAACCTGTTTTCTTGCAGGATGAGGACTTGAATGTAATAGTTTCTCAGTCTATATGCTTTCCGCAATCGGTTTTAATTAACTCGTGTTTTGGATAATTTGTGGATATGGTGATTTCCGCACATTTTCACGTAACACCTCACTGTCTGTGTGATAGCGGGATGTGTTGCCATAGCTGTCCTCCGAGCGGCAGAAGTCTCCCGCCTCTGTAGTAGTCCACACAGACCACCTGGAACTCCGCTCTCCATGTCGCACAAGGCAACGAAAGGAGTCGTACCCTCCTGTCGGCGTACTAGTCACCGACAAACTCTCCTGCAACTAGTTGCTTTTTCTGCAGTTGTCTTTCCCTCGCCATGCCTCCCTAATTGGGTAGCACTTGCTCGGGCTCTCCTGGTTACCACAACCAGAGATAACGACAACTTTGCAGAGAAACTGGTGTTCTAAGTTGTACTTGAGAAGCCCCTAATACCCCTATATATATAGGAGGGTCATGGGACATGGTTCTCTACCCCAAGCAATGCATGATTAAAGCAGGAGTAGAAGGATTTGAGATCTTACACAAAACAACCAACTGCGCCAGCTGAACCGATCGTTTCAAGCATGAACCGATTGGTTGGGGACCTGAGCCGATCGGTTGGGGACCTGAGTCGATCGGTTCAAGCATGAACCGACCGGTTCGTGGTCCTGGTCCAACTCAAATTGACTTTCATGTTTGTTTCCAACTAATCAAATATTAGTCCTTGTCCAAATCAAATTTGTACAAGTGAAACAAATATGTATTTGCAAAAAGAGTCTTCTGACTTTCCAAACGATCTCGCTTGGTTACATGAATCGATCGGTTCAACAATTGAGCCGATCGTTTCATTGAGACATGAGCTAATCGACTCACCACTTTGAGCCAATCGGTTCACCAACCTAAGCTGATTTGTTCAACCCTATGAGCCGATCGGTTGGGGCAGTAGACTGTGCAAATTAGTCAATTGCAGTTCCAATCAATCCGATACTCTTAATCATCTGGTCCAACACCTTGAACACTATGATTTTGAGCTATCAATCAACTGAGTGTTTAATTGAACTACTAAACTCCTTTAGTAATCAATCTAAACATCGTTTGTGGATAAACACCTCTTCCAGGTTAAATCCTATGTGTGTGACCCTGCAGGCCCATTTCACGTTGGTAGTGAAAGTCCATAACACTTATGACTTCACAAGAAAAGAGTGGTGCCTAGTCGCACATCAGTGCTACCCAAGTGAAAATGAAAGTTGGAGAACAACTTTCAATCCTACAATCCGTGAATGGTGTTACATTGAATGTATAATTCCTTTGTCATTGATATCCCGAACGAACTCAAGGCATGGAACAGTCATCCTATCAACGTTCATTCACTTTCTTGATCTCAGAGTAGATTGGAGGAGATATGTATGACATCAATATCACATACTGATTCACACATGCGTGTGCACACCTATCACAATCTTGCTCATCAAGTGGCCATGGATATGAAACTCCCTCAGGAGGGACAAATCCCATATCTATCACTTACCCCTCAAAAGCCCCATGTGTCAAAGGCACCTAATCATCACCTTTATAACAACCTATGTTTCAAGACTGCGTTTGACGATGTCAAAGTGTACCCAACCACATGTGTTGAGTGTAGTGATTTCAGGTCAAAGAATCACACTCACCACCATTACTATGAGAACTGACTGTGACTACCATGTCATGGTTCCATGTGTCAAACTCACGGTGGGTCTGTCTGGTACACTTGTTCTCTAACAAGTACCTATGTGTTTGGTTTGATATCTCCATATCATGACTAAAGAGATTCATTCATCAAACAACACCACAATCTAGTCTTGTGTGTCATTGTTGTCTATCTACCTTCCACAATGACATCCGACTAGGGACATAATAAGAATGTACAAACTCTTTAGCATCTATATGATCTCATCGTCCAGGTCCTTAACCTGAAAGCATACGTCATTGAGTATTGTCATTCTCTAGACATTCAATTTGTTCTATCATTATCTTATATGACTGAACCAGAAAGAATTGGAGGCATGCCTTTGATGTTTATCAAATAAATCTTAATGTATCCCACCAATCATCCCATGATTGGCTCTCAGGGCATACATACCAACAGACTCCCACTTGCACTACAAGACAATCACCCTTGAATCATATTCACAGTGATCTTCAAACATGTCCCACATGTTACTGTGCTCTAGTGTCAACATAGTGAGTTATGGAAAAACCTTGCCAAAGTCGGTATTAACTGCATGTCTCTCATCTATTCACTTTACATCACACGTATAATATGGAGTTGCCATACTATGTGATATAGTATTCCTTTGCTACCCTTTAGCCACATTGCATGACCAAGCACTCCTTATTTGTCATCAATGAGCAGAATATCTATTAGTTCATCTCATGAATTTCCAGATCCATATAGCATCCACTAATGTTCTTTAACACACAAATACATAACTTTTTCCTTTTAAACGACTTTATTGGAACATTTCCATTTATCAACAAACATTCACTTTTATATATCCCATATATATTTTGCAATTAATTTTCTATCATTTTTGTAAGTTCACATCAGTGTAACTCTTTACAGTGAACCCTTCCTTATTTCCATAGAACTAGTACTTCTCAAGTACTTATCAAGTTCTTATGGTATTCTAGTAACTCTTACTGGAACTGGACAAACATCCACTCGTCATGTCCCACATACGAGTTATCAAAATGAGCACATCATATTGTCATGTCCTACATACAAGATGATGAATGCATTTTATTCTTTCTATGACCATACATGCAAGATAATGGGATGATTACATACATGATAGATCCATATCTGTTCTTAGTATTCCCATTCTTCATAATAATTGGACACTTGGCCTTGGGATACTAACTCCATGTAACATGGACAAGTTTTCTCGCACTGAATCTGTGCACACTGAACCCTTCAGTATAGATTGCCAATGTATGCTCTCTCTTTTCAGGTCAAGAGGATTTAGAGAACTATCTCTATAGATCTCTATTCCTATCACATAGGAAACGTCTCTATCTTCCCTAAAGATAATTTCCACAAAGGATTCCATTCTAGAACATCTCATTTCACATTAATATGTGGAATGTGAATATGATCCCACTAAATCGCAGATCCCTTCTTTACCTTTGACATATCAGTCAAACCCTTTGACTATATTATCATAGTAAAGATCCAGCTCTGAGTTGCTTGTACTTAATCAATCACATTGATTAGTCCATTGTAACTTATATACTTCATTTGCATTAATGGATTCATAAACCTTATAGGTTGTGTCACGTACACATCCTTGTTTTATTCCTCATAGGAATACGGTTTTAGTATCCATATGCCAAATCTCTTAGTCATTAAGTTGCAATCAACAAGCATCATCCTTCTCAAAATGTTATCCATTTGTCTTAATGCTTAAGACTCATTCACACGTATGGATTTCATCCCAATGGGTGCTACCATCAAGGTCATACCTTATGGTTCACATGGAAGTCTTTTAGGATGTAATGGTCATAAACCATAACTCAAAATCTGGTTCCTCATATTCATCTAGATAGTTGATTTATCACATGACCAACTCATCTCATAAATAATCGAGGTGTATCTGTCAAGGATATAAGAACTCACAACCCTTTGTGATTCTTAACATCCTTTATTAGTGTAGGATATTCTTTATTTAAGAAGAAATTAGTTATTTGATAATCATCCTCTAACTCCTTAGAGTATGATTCCTTGTTGATTTAGACATCACCATGCCTTAATCGTGAGTTCACTATGATACACAATCATAATCACCCATAAGGATCTCAAACATTTGGTCCAAGTATTTCATTCATTGATATCATCAAGAATTAACACTTTACCAAATTTGTACTTCATCTATGATATTCTTGAACACTTCAAGATATTCATATTGGTATTTCTCTAAACATTATTTGAAGTACTAGCATTAATTGTAATAGGTATGTAAATACATCACATGTATTATATCTAATAGGATAATCATTCTCCCACTAATACTAGTGAAGATTGATTAATCATGTCTAAGAGATTCATGTCTCTTACTGGTTCTCTAACCAAAAGAGTCTAGATTTATCCATGAATTTCTCATGATTTATGTTAATTTGATTGTTTGAGTTATCAATAACTTTTAGGTATCATTTTATCTTATGCATACCAAGTATCACAAGATAAACAAGGCATTGCCACAAAGATTGAAACATCAACTTTATTAATTGCCATCATTGTCATACAATATGCAAAAATAAGGTGTTTCTATCCATTGGAAAATATGAAATAGCAGTTCATAACTCTATTACATGCCTTCAAGGCTAAAAATAAACTAAAGTACTCCTATCTATGGCGGCAACACTTGCCCCATTTATTGGGTGCTTTATACTTTATATCTTGGTATCATACACCTCAAAAGTGTTATAAGTTTATTTTATGACACCTTTAGGTGGAGACGTATGTCGCCTCCTTCTTCTTTAGTTCTTCCAAATAGTGTGGACAATTCCTTTTCCAATGTCCTGGCTTTTGACAATGGTGGCAATTGCCTCTCTTGGTCATGCCTCCCTTGGCCTTGAGAGTTGAAGACGACTTGGGTTGTTGGCTAGCATCAGAACCTTTCTTAGCCTTTCCCTTGCCCTTGTGCTTGGACTTGCCTTTGTTGTTGTTGATCATCATCACAGACTTAGGCTTGTCCTTCTTCATCTATGCCTCGGCTGTCCTCAACATGCCCAACAACTCTGTCAATGGCTTGTCAAAGTTGTTCATTTGTAGTTCATCACAAACTGGTTGTAGGATTCTGGCAACGATTGCAGTATCTGTAACATACTGAATCTCAGGGTCTTTCCTGCAATTTACCCACTTTTGATCTTTTCTTAGCCTTCTAGTCCTTTTGGACCAATTTTATAAATTTCCCTTGTTTTATATTCTTTTTGGACTCCTTGTGCAATTTGAGCACAATTCAAGATTTAAATTACCTTTTTACCCCCATTTATGATAATAAAGGGGTATTTGCACAAATAATTCACTTAATGTAATAATTGAGGACTAATAAAGAAAAATAAAGTTTTATGAGTGATATAAATAGATAATATTAATTTGGAGCTTTTTAGATAAATATATTAGCAATAATGTGTATTTAAGTTAATGTATGAGAACATTAACCTTAATTGTTTCTCTCTCCTCAAAATATGATTTTAATTCATAAAAATATGTTATTTAATTGAGAAATGATTATTGAAATCTTAATGTGCTTAATATCTCTAAATTTACTCAAATGTTTCATAGAAATAAGTCTTTTCATATAACTCATTCATTTTAATATATTAATATACACTTTAATGAGCAATATATTTACTAAGGGCCAAATAATGAGTAAAACAAGAAAGTAATTACATAGCATTGTTCTAGACTTTAATATGAGCATGTGGTTAAAATTTGGTGGCTTTTGGACTTCGTTTGACCCTTCAAATCCATTTTATAAGCTTTTAATAAAGTATAACTAGGGGATTTTAATCGATTTCATCTATTTGATGTGTAACGCCAATGTTCCGTTTATTTTTCTTGTCACGTAACCTGGATAATAATCGTCCGCGATCCAACGGCCGTGAGCTGACCCACTCTGATCTAACGGCGTCTGCACCTTCTTCTACCTCCAGCAACTGAACAGACAGGCCGTTGTATGCTTCTCGGCTCGGTTCTCCCTCTACACAACACCGTTCCAAACGATTTTACTTCCTTTGGCTTCATCTTGACGAGCCGGTTCCAACGAGCCATAGTTCATTGTCTACGTATCCCTAAGTGTGAAATGCCCATTAGGGCTTTTCCCCTCCTCTCCACCGATGAGTTGCAGAGGGAGCCACAGCTCCTCTCCCACCTATATAAAGACTCACAGAGCACCCTCACACTGCTTAAAACTCACCCCTATTCCCAATTTCTCCTCATTTGCCATGGAGCTCACCGACCTACTCTGTCTCCAGTTCCGGCGACCTCAGTTCGGTACTTGCATTCTCTGGTATCCTCACGAGCAATTGGAAAATGGGTAAGCCTCTCTGATCCTCCCTCTTCCTCTTCGTATCCTCGCTTTGTCCCGCGATGCCCCCGATCGCCTGGTCCTATAGGGCCCCTGTAGAGAAGCTATCGGCGCCAAGCTTTTGAGATCTGCTGCTCCTCCTCCGTCGAAAACACATGTTCCTGAATCATCTCGACCACACGAGTTTGTGGGCATCATTTGTTTAGTTTTTCGTGGCTTTGTCGGGTGGTTCCACCGTCCCTCTCCGTTCCCCTATTTCCGGCCAGGTTGGGCCTCCTTCCTTTGCTCCTGAGCACGCCTTGGTGCGTTTTTGAGCTCCCTGTGACCGCGAGACGTCGGGGAACAACTTCCCGGTCTCAGCTTGGGACAACCCGCATGGAAGCGGTCTGGAGCAATGGAGCCCGAGCTCCAGGTTGCTCCCTCGCCATGGCCGAGGAAGGAGCAATCAGGGTCATACAAAGACCAAGATATCCAAGCCCCTCTGATGCATCTATTAGCTAAGTAGGGGTAGTATCGTCCTTTCGCATCCTGTTTTATTTTTCTCGCTAACGAAGATATGTGATTCCAAATGACCATACTGCCCTCGTTGTTTTATTTGATTTGATTTGACGAGTAAGGGTACTTTGGTAATTTTGCCCTCTGCTCAATCGCCCTTGGTGCAAGCCTTTTTAGCCTACGTGGATTTTTCTTGCATTCTGATTGGCTGAGATGATTTAATTCATAATAAATCATTCCCATGTCAGAAAAATGCAAATAAATAGTCAATGGAAAGGATTTTTAATGTAGAATTCGATTTTGAAAGTTTTGAGTCATGATTCGGATTCCTTTTTCGAAGTTTGCTTTGAATGCCTTTTTAAGTGTATAAAATGTTCTAAAATACATAATTAATTCATTTTAACTCCAAATTGGAAAATAAAATATGTTTTATTAATCAGGAGAATATGAATAATTGTTTGGTCGAGGTTTTGAGTCACAAACTGAGTTTTGGTTTGGAAGATAGAAAATTAGGGTTTTTCATATACTTTATGACTTAATACATTCTAATACATGATACTGTTTGCTACTAGGGAAATATGGAATTGGATACAATTAGATTGGTGAATGTGATGATCATTAATTAAAATAGGTATGTGAAGCCTATTAATGTATGTGAATCATATTTATGTGAACATCTATGATGAATGTGAAATCTATGTGGAATGTATATTGTGCAATCAACCTACTCTTCAGTTGGGATCTTATCCAACCCTACAAACATTATGTTCTAGCCTTGATATCCTCCTAAATGCCTTTATCTGGATCTTTACTTATTTGATGCTTTTGTTGCCATTATGACTCATTCATTTAGATTATGTGAGCCTTGCTATTGCCTATGTTGGCTCATCTTTTTGAAATACTTGGAAACATTGTATATTGTTGTTGCTTATGTTGGCTCCTTTATTTCTTGGGTTTTATTCCCATGCTATGTTGCAATCTTGTTATATTTCTCAATACTGCCAAGTGACTATTTAAGCATGATGTATTTTAGGCCAAATGACAATGTGTACATGAGTACAAACCACCCATAGGGCACTGAGGTTTTAGTCCTCCTACCAGGCACTGGGGTTTTAGTCCCCCTGCCACTTTTTAGGCATTGGGGTTTTAGTCCCCCTGCCACTGGTGAGGTCCGATAGGTGCCTCACCCTACATTGAGATGACTTTGTGTCTTAATATATTCATGCTATGTGATTATTATTGTGGTGATTGTATATGGCAGTTTTCTCTCTCTTATTCATGTACTTGCATCATTTCTTTTAAAATCTCTTGATGTAGAGAATCTTTTATATTGCAATGCTTTAGATTATTTAATTGTCCTATTTCTTTTGAATAACACATACTTTTATCTTTCTCTCGATGGATGGCCCCAAACATCCAGGCTAGGATCAGAGTGCGCATGGAAGCTTGGTGGACCTAAGGCTAAGGATAGGACAAGAAGGAAAGGAACATATAGCTTGTATGGACATAGTTGCCTTTATATATTAAGTTGTTTTTGGAGACAAATTGTATTAGTCTAAGTCTTCCTCTACCTAGATCCTTGTTCTTGTATAAAGATGTACCCCATTTGGGAAAAATTTTGTAATGTACTCTTTATACGTTTTGAATATAGTCAAGTTTTAATTCTTCGCCTGCCACACCATTGGTGTTTTTGTTTGCCATGATTTTTAGTAGAGACCTGGTCTTTACAATATCACATCAGTAGCCAACTCTTGGCTCAGGGGAAATCCCAGTCTTGTCAGGTTCTCTACATACCCAATCATTTTGAGCATGTGAGGACCAACTGTATCTCCTTCTGTTATGACACACTTGAACAGTGCCCTGGAGACATCATATCTCTCTTTCCATGCTTGATCTTCATACATGTTCTTGAGATGCTGAATCATCTCAATGACACCCATGTTCTCATGTTGTCTCTGCAACTCATGGTTCTAGATCACAACATCAAGCACTTTGCATCAATGGCATCTTCAGAATGCTTATTATAAGCATCCCTTTCTGCCTTTGGTGCGGTAGGAGCAAGTTCCTCTGGAGATGGAGTATCCAGGACATAGAGCTTTTTCTCTTGAGTGAGAACAATTCTCAATGTCCTAAACTAGTCGTGGAATTTAGTCCCATTCAACTTGTCCTTTTCAAGCACCGATCTCAAACAAAGTGATTTTTGTTTGTTGTCATTTGTACTACAAAAGGAAATATATGCAATTTAGTTCAAAATTCAATTTTAACTTATTTGATTGATTTGAAAGTTTGACGATATAATTAGGATTTTAATTAATTATCGCTCCCACTATTTTTGTTCAAATTGATAGCCCTCACCATCAATTCGGAAGATTGCAGCGTACAATCTTCTAGTGGGTCAAGATCCTAAAATCCTCTGAGTCATGGATCAGCTAGGGTTGTCACCCACAACTTAGATCTTCCAGGTAGGCAACTTTTTCCAATTGCATCATATGCAACTCTTGAAAAATGTCATATGCAACTCCATGCCATGATCACCTCCATGCCTCAAGGTGCTAGATCCTATCTAGGTCACCTTGTTAAGTCTGACCCAAAGCCAACATGATGAATATGCACCTTGCTAGGGTAGAACCACATATCCATCCTTCACGCTTCCACGAGATAGATGGTGCACCATGCTGGGGGGTTCCCACACTTGGCCGATCAAGCTTTTCACTTGTGTCGCATTTGGAAGGCATCCAAAACTTTAATATTTAATGAGGGATTTGGTTTTATAGGTACATATACATATCCAATGACCACAATACATAGTACGTATCATATACATGCTATATCCCACAGAAAACATGTGAAACGATAAAAGCGATGATTATGGCCATCCTAATGTGATTTCTCGAGCCAAGAGGAATCACGGTCATCTAGGTCCACATCACATGCAACTTGTATAAGATGAACTCTATGCTTTGCTGTTCTGGGTTTGATCAACTCATCTCCATGATTGATCGGCTCACCATTAGGTCGGTCGGTTGGGTGCCACCAGCCGATCGACTGGCACCTCCAGCCGATCGGTTCAGTGGTCGTCGTGCATCTCCTCAGGCCGCCACCCTCTCGTCTCGCTCCTCGAGCCAATCATTTGGATCACCAACCGATCGGTTGACGCCTTGAACTGATCGTCTCAGTTGTCGTTAGAATGTCCTCCGTTCTTTGACATAACAGGAAATATAAAAATATATATCCTATTTACATTTAAATTGGGAAACCCGGAGTTACATTCAGGGGGAGAAAAGGTAGGAAAGAAATCTCGAGTTATCTCGAGTTACATCAGGAATAAGGAGGTAGGGAATCAGTGTGCAGACCAAGATGCAAGCATCCACATACAACCATGCATAGACATAGGGTTTATTGGCCATAACCACGATATACATCCACAACAAAACTCATTTAAGGGCAATGTGTATTGAGTACATTCATATTACATATCATATAACTATAGTGGGATTTGTGAATTTAGGATTGGACATGCATAAAGCCAATTTTATTCGCATCGTATGCAATAAATAAAGGCGACAAACCAAAATTGATCACATCGATAATCCTAAAGTATAGAGAAGTTGACTTAGCTCTAATACCACTGTTGTATTTTAGGGGAGATAGCGAAGGCAGCGGAAACAAAAAATTTCTTCTCCTCGAACCCAGTCTAAAGGAATCGCGTCAACGTCTATGCAACAGGAAGGTTGGTTTGTAGAGACATACCTTGTCCTGAGACTTGCTCGGTGATGTTACCTCGCGACTTGCGCGGTCTTCACCCCCGGTCTTGGACGGTGTCTGTGCAGCTCCTGGTCTCACCGGGACTGTCAGGATTGACAACTGTCCTTCGAGCGGTAGAAGTCTCCCTCCTCTGTAGTAGTCCACACAGACCACCTGGAACTTTGATCATCTTGTCGGGTAAGGCACCGAAAGGAGTCGTACCCTCCTGTCAGCGTACTAGTCACCGACACACTCTCCTACAACCAGTCACTTTTCTTGCAGTTGTCTTTCCCTCGCTATGCCTCCCTAATAGGGTAGCACTTGCTTGAGCTCTCCTAGTTACCACAACCAGAGAGAACGACAACTTTGTAGAGCAAGTGGTGTTTTGAGTTGTACTTGAGAAGCCCCCAATACCCCTAATATATAAGAGGGTCATGGGATAGGGTTCTCTACCCCAGGCAATGCGAGATTAAAGTAGGAGTAGAAGGATTCGAGATTTTCCACAAATATCCAACTGCGCCAGCTGAACCGATCGTTTCAAGCATGAACCGATCGGTTGGGGACTTGAGCCGATCGGTTGGGGACTTGATCCGATCGGTTCATGCTCGGTTGGGGACTTGATCCGATCGGTTCAACCATGAACCGATCAGTTCGTGGTCCTAAACCAACTCGAATTGGCTTTCATGATTATTTCCAGCTAATCAAATATTAGTCCTTCTCCAAATAAAATTTGTACAAGTGAAACAAATATGTATTTGCAAAAAGAGTCTTCTGACTTTCCAAACAATCTCGATTGATCACATGAATCGACCGGTTCAACAATTGAGTTGATCATTTCATTGACACATGAGTCGATCGACTCACCACTTTGAGTCGATCGGTTCACCAACCTGAGCCGATCGGTTCAATCCTATGAGCCGATCGATTGGGGTAGTAGACTGTGCAAATCAGTCAATTGTAGTTCCAATTAGTCTGATACTCGTAATCATCTGGTCCAACACCTTGAACACTATGATTTTGAGCTATCAATCAACTAAGTGCTTAATTGAACTACTAAACTCATTTAGTAATCAATCTAAACATCATTTGTGGATAAACTCCTCTTCTAGGTTAAATCCTATATGTGTGACCCCACAGGCCAATTTCACATTGGCAGTGAAAGTCCATAACACTTATGACTTCACAAGCAAAGAGTGGTGCCTAGTCGCATATCAGTGCTACCCAAGTGAAAATGAAAGTTGGAGAACAACTTTCAATCCTACAATCTGTGAATGGTGTTACAGTGAATGTATAATTCCTTTGTCACTAATATCCCGAATGAACTCAAGGCATGGAACAGTCATCCTGTCAATGTTCATTCACTTTCTTGATCTCAGAGTAGATTGGAGGAGATATGTATGACATCAATATCACATATTGATTCACACATGTGTGCGCATGCCTATCTCAATCCTACTCATCAAGTGGCCATCGATATCAAACTCCCTCAGGAGGGACAAATCCCATATCAATCACTTACCCCTCAAAAGCCCCATGTGTCACCCAATCATCACCTTTATAACAACCCATGTTTCTGGACTGCGTTTGATGATGTCAAAGTGTACCCAACAACATGTGTTGAGTGTAGTGATTTTAGGTGAAAGAATCAAACTCACTACCATCTCTGTGAGAACTGACTGTGACTACCATGTCATGGTTCCATGTGTCAAACTCATGGTAGGTTTGTCCTGTACACTTGTTCTCTAACAAGTGCCTATGTGTTTGGTTTGATATCTCCATATCATGACTAGTGAGATTATGTCATCAACCAACACCACAATCTAGTCTTATGTGTCATTATTGTCTATCTACCTTCCACAATGACATCCGACTAGGGACATAATAAGAATGTGCAAACTCTTTAGCATCCGTATGATATCACCGTCCAGGTCCTTAACCTGAAAGCATACATCATTGAGTATTGTCATTCTCTAGACATTCAATTTATTCTATCATTATCTCATATGACTGAACCAGAAAGAATTGGAAGCTTGCCTTTGATGTTTATCAAATCAATCTTAATGTATCCCACCAATCATCCCATGATTGGCTCTCAGGGCATACATACCAACATTAATGTCACATGGAAGTAATATGATCTTTAAACTTTGTTACATGTATCTTTGATCATATTCATTTTGTGATGAAAATTTATATCATCATAAAAAAGTTGCTACCGATTTTGTTGGTTTGACAGATTGTATTATGTTGTTGTAATCCAATGGTTCATGCTATTTTTGGATACTTGGGATCCTATAAGTCCTAATTGATCACGGCCATCGAAGATATTTGGTTTTTGGCACAGAAACCAATAAGAGAGAAGAAGAACGTGGTGACTAAGAAAATGTGTTGGTTTTGGTTACTTCAATGGGTGGCTGCCAGATCATTTTCTGTTCACTCTCATCTTAGAAGGAAATCTTCACTAGTCATGGCTCCATTTTTCTATAAATATCAATTAATGTTTTTTCTCCAATATTTAATTTTTGATAACACGTGCAACATGCAGGGCTAATACGCTTCTTCTCTAGAACTGGGGAGTAACAAGGTGTACTCTTGTACTTGAAAATATCCATTCATAGACGATTTTGTTGCTTGGAATTTCAATGAAAATTTTCCTTCAAACTACCGAGTTAATAATTGATCACCTTGTCCATATTTTATATAATTAATAGGTTTGAAAGAGGGGTTGAATATCATATGCGTTGTCATTAACAAATATTACACTTCTTAAATGAGGGTTTATAATTGTGAGAAAGAGTATCTAGATAGATAATTTAATTATTCAAACTAAAATAGTAAACCCCATGGAGTAGAGTTTTGATGATACTTGAATATGGTGATACATTATGAAGGGGGATAATGCTAGCTACAAAGTCCTAATTTGAGAAGCAACATAAAATTGTTTAGAGATTAGTAGAAATTAAGTATAAAGTGAAATCAATGAAAGTGGTACCGTTAAAGATTTCATTAAACTGATTCAAACCAATCTTTCAACTTGCTTTATATTTTAGTCTGCAGTTTTAAATCAACAACCTCAATCTTTTCACAGACCTAGATAATTTCGTTCTTGTTAGTACTGGTTTCAAGCACCCAATTATTTGAAGTTGACACTTGGATCTCACAACTACGATATTACTTCGACCTATTCACCTACATTTTACACATTTAGAAATGTCATGTCAAGTCACACATTGTGTCAAACACATGGAAATCAAGCTTTATGTTACTTTCTGAGAATTGACCAACGTGGTTGAAAGCATAAATTTAGAAGGAGCAATAAAATTAAGATCATAACACCCCTCGGAAAGAAATGTACGAGATTAAAAATTTCATGCTTTCAGTATACTTTGGAATGGTTTGTCATCACTGTGAGACACCGGTCACGCGGAAATGAGATAACTCAAAACAATGCATGAAACTAACACTAAACATCCAGATTATTAAAAAATATGGTAAATTAAAACTAATTTCATGCAACCACGAAAGCGGAAACATATCACATATGACTCCACAAACTATGTCACCTCTATTACATATCATATCATAAAGGTGTATACATCACTATTCACTTGGCCAACTTGCCACAACCCGTTACAAAGATAACAATTTATATATACAAGGCACATATGTACAACTATTGCATACTGCCAAAACAACGTATTGATGTACAACGTCTACAAAATACCCCTGAAGACATGAGAGTATAGGGACGACACATATGACTCTACTACAAAACACTAGCAGCATATCTGACCTTCAACAACTACTAATTTTCCTATTACTCTTCCTCAACTGTATGATCTCTACCTCATCGTGCACGATCACCTAAAAGATGTGGGAACCCATAGAGGGAGACCAATGTCCCAATGAGAGATATCACTCTCCACCAGCAACTATTATACGCACAAATAGCTTAAAATAGGAAGATATCATTATTATCAGGCTGAGTAGATTTAGCTAAATGATTACTTTGAAATTGATAACATAGATTTAACAGTTTAGGCATCTATAATTGAGCAATAGAACATTTTATACTTTTAGAAGGAATATGAAGAACATGACTAAGAAAATGTGTTGGTTTTGGTTACTTCAATGGGTGGCTGCCAGATCATTTTCCGTTCACTCTCATCTTAGAAGGAAATCTTCACTAGTCATGGCTCCATTTTTCTATAAATATCGATTAATGTTTTTTCTCCAATATTTAATTTTTGATAACACGTGCAACATGCAGGGCTAATACGCTTCTTCTCTAGAACTGGGGAGTAACAAGGTGTACTCTTGTACTTGAAAATATCCATTCATAGACGATTTTGTTGCTTGGAATTTCAATGAAAATTTTCCTTCAAACTACCGAGTTAATAATTGATCACCTTGTCCATATTTTATATAATTAATAGGTTTGAAAGAGGGGTTGAATATCATATGCATTGTCATTAACAAATATTACACTTCTTAAATGAGGGTTTATAATTGTGAGAAATAGTATCTAGATAGATAATTTAATTATTCAAACTAAAATAGTAAACCCCATGGAGTAGAGTTTTGATGATACTTGAATATGGTGATACATTATGAAGGGGGATAATGCTAGCTACAAAGTCCTAATTTGAGAAGCAACATAAAATTGTTTAGAGATTAGTAGAAATTAAGTATAAAGTGAAATCAATGAAAGTGGTACCGTTAAAGATTTCATTAAACTGATTCAAACCAATCTTTCAACTTGCTTTATATTTTAGTCTGCAGTTTTAAATCAACAACCTCAATCTTTTCACAGACCTAGATAATTTCATTCTTGTTAGTACTGGTTTCAAGCACCCAATTATTTGAAGTTGACACTTGGATCTCACAACTACGATATTACTTAGACCTATTCACCTACATTTTACACATTTAGAAATGTCATGTCAAGTCACACATTGTGTCAAACACATGGAAATCAAGCTTTATGTTACTTTCTGAGAATTGACCAACGTGGTTGAAAGAATAAATTTAGAAGGAGCAATAAAATTAAGATCATAACACCCCTCGGAAAGAAATGTACGAGATTAAAAATTTCATGCTTTCAGTATACTTTGGAATGGTTTGTCATCACTGTGAGACACCGGTCACGCGGAAACGAGATAACTCAAAACAATGCATGAAACTAACACTAAACATCCAGATTATTAAAAAATATGGTAAATTAAAACTAATTTCATGCAACCACGAAAGCGGAAACATATCACATATGACTCCACAAACTATGTCACCTCGATTACATATCATATCATAAAGGTGTATACATCACTATTCACTTGGCCAACTTGCCACAACCCGTTACAAAGATAACAATTTATATATACAAGGCACATATGTACAACTATTGCATACTGCCAAAACAACGTATTGATGTACAACGTCTACAAAATACCCCTAAAGACATGAGAGTATAGGGACGACACATATGACTCTACTACAAAACACTAGCAGCATATCTGACCTTCAACAACTACTAATTTTCCTATTACTCTTCCTCAACTGTATGATCTCTACCTCATCGTGCACGATCACCTAAAAGATGTGGGAACCCATAGAGGGAGACCAATGTCCCAATGAGAGATATCACTCTCCACCAGCAACTATTATACGCACAAATAGCTTAAAATAGGAAGATATCATTATTATCAGGCTGAGCAGATTTAGCTAAATGATTACTTTGAAATTGATAACATAGATTTAACAGTTTAGGCATCTATAATTGAGCAATAGAACATTTTATAATTTTAGAAGGAATATGAAGAACATGTATAACCTTTATCAACTAAACAGTATAATAAATAAGGCAATGGTGTCCTCCAGTATGATTCTTATTTAACCCTAGGCAATTATACTACATGACTGTATTGCATCTTTTATTATGCCATGAGGTGATGATGTATAGCACTCATACTCCAACTAATCACTGCTAAGTCGAGATCATTTTCATACAAGATCTATGAGGAGTCAAACTCCTATGATCTCCCACACCCTCATTCAATCTGAGTCCTCCAAAGTGACATATAGAGTCCAATTGTAAAACAACCTAGTCTACCTTGGTATATAGGCACAACACTAGTGAAAATCGAGTTACAAATGGATCCACACTCTTGTCGAGGTATGACTGCATCCATTCTCAAATTATATCACATATATACCAAATCACATCATTTTATATACAACATCAACTGTTCTCATGTCAGGGTATGACTTCAGCCATCCCTGTGAACATGCATATATGCAACAATATATGACTCTGAGCTTCCACAGAGAGAGAACTCATTTCACCATCCAGCAAATACTGACACTAAAGATGGATATATGTCATATGACAACTGTATGATTAGATTTTCACTTGATTCCTAAATACAATTGGGGTATCTTTTAGTGCATCAATCAAGTTACAATGTATAAACTCTAAACAAATTCTATACAGATAAGGATAGGATACAACTCTAGAAGATATAACTTGTATTGTGAATAAAGTTGATCATATAACCATATGGTACTGATATTGTGGTACTGATATTGTCTCACTACCTTATACTAGGAGATCATCATTATCATATCACCATGGTATTAACAATCACTCATTTTGTCATTAGAGGGTTTCACCTCAACTAGGCAAAGCATCTATAAGGTCATAAGACCCAATCACATAATTCATGCATAACATCATATTCTCATATTGCCTTACAAAGCCTCATAATCCTCACCTCATGTCATATCAAATAAACCATAGAAATCACTAGCTATGATATCTATTCCACCTGTAAGGTTAGAGTTATATTAGTATTAGAGAGAACATCATTACATGCTAGTCACCTCAAGCAGGATAAGCATTACATTCATACACTTAAATATAGGTTAGGGTTTTCCATATAACACTTAGCATTGTACACCATGACGCATCATTCCCACATTCTTGGAATACATTATAATTAAGCATTATTGCCATGAAGAACCATAGACGTAGTGACCATTCTAGGTATGTAATGACCATCACCTTTCCACATGTAACGACCACGAAGGGTGACACTACATAGCGACCTCACAACCATGCGCAAGAGGTAGCATCCTCAACAACCATGTAGACCATGTAGCGATAAACAAGCGTGTAGTGCCCACTCGACTCAACACATGTAGAAACCAACATGCATACAACAAGGTGTAATGACCTCTCAACCATGCCTAACTATCACAACATCAACCAAAGAGTAGCGATCGGAAAAGGATTAGAGATAGGGTTGAGTGATGTAGCGACCCACCTCCCACACTACTTGTAGAGACTGTAAAACTCAATCATACGACCAAACAAGCTACTCAAGGTAGAGACCAACACAAGGATCAAGCATCTCGACCATAAGGAATACCATCCTAGTTAGTGACCACAAAGCAACTTATTCATATAGCGACCAAACAAGTTAGGGTTAGGGTTTTGTAGCGAGTAACCCACCCTAGCGACCCTAGGTCAAAAACCATTGTGACCAAAACAAGATCAACACATGTAGTAATCACCAAGGTATGTAGCGACCCCCAAATAGGTGATTAACACCAAGAAGACCAAAGCGTCATTACAAGAAAACCTCTAAGAAAGAGGTCATAAAAAACCCTAAAACAAGAGTCACAAGGTAAACATCAAAAACCATGATGAGAGAAAGAAAACCATGTGTCTAACTCATGTAAACCAAATCCAAGCCTTCCAAAATCATGTGATATTCGAACCAAACATTGTAGCAAGGCCAACCATCAATATGAATGTAAGAAACAAAAACATCCACCATCACTAAATTCAAGTACATAAATTAGGGTTTAGGTGAAAAGTAATCTATACGAGAAAGTTTCAAAATCTTAAACCCTAGATCAAGCTAGCATTATCCATCAACTTATTTATAGAACAGTAGCATGTAAGCAAGAATAAGGTGCAATTATAGTAGAGGGAACAATTATATAACTGACCTTAAGATGAAATCAAGCTCCTAAGACACGATCTCCAAGAGAAAGAAGACAAACACCAAGCTTGAATCCACCTCCATGGCCAAACAAGGTTACCTCAAGAGAAGAAAACACACCAAGGTCAAAGGAGATCAAAAGAGAAAGGGCAGAAACCCTAGGTCGAAAAGAAAGAAGAATGAGGGAAGCTTCATCTCACTTAGGTAATGCCATGGAAAACCATGGATTTCAACCTCTATTGGAGAGAAGATCCACAATATATCCACCATGGAAGAACATAGTGTAACAATCAAGAAGCAAAAAGGGAGGTAGGGTTTCAAGAGAAATGAGATCAAGGGTAGGAAACCATTTACTAAGAAGGAAGATCACCTAGAACCACCATAAGGAATATGATCAAGCCATAGATCATCACATGAAAAGGTGATCGGCCACCAAAGCTCCATGATTAGCACCTCCACTTGCACCACCAAGCTCAAGGCTGAACACAAGCAATAAGAGAGGAAGAAGAGTGCTAAATGGGATAGTTTCATGTGAAATAAGGAGCATATATACTCAAGGGTGGGAGGGAGGTAAAGATAATGAGTTGTGAAGATATGAGACACCAAAAGGACACATATCCCACAAATCCACAAACATACAAGCAATCTAGACATGCATGCATCAAAGGGTGATAAAAACTAGGTAGTGTAGTGACCTCTTACGTCCACTACACCCTAAGGTTGAAACAAGACACTAAGGTATTGACCACAATACAAGCCCAACCAAGGTATAGGTCGCAACACATCAAACATGTCAACCAAGATCAAGAACAAAGGTCATCAGTCAAAACACTTTCAAGAACACACAACACATGGTCGCTACACTCAAGAAACACAACATGGATGATGCCACGATCCATGCAACCCATGCAAATCCTAGCTCAACATACATGATGCCACCTAACCATCCAAGGTCCTAAAAGGTTCCCTTAAGCACCATTCTCTCTTTCATGATGCTAAGACACAAAGGGCACATCCACCATGTGACAAATTGCAAGATAGACCCTCAACATGGGTAAATTGCAACTTGGTCCAAAACAAGTACATATAACATAACTAGTTAAAACATCAAGCAAACTCGACCAAATTGAAAACATAAACATGCCACATCTTATTAAACAAAGAAAACACAATAAAGCACTAAGCCACATTAGGGGTGTTACAATCACTGAAGGGGGGTAATGATGACCCATAGGCTACATTGCCTATATTTTAGTGGAAACTTCACCATTCCATTTTAATGTTTCTAATATTTATATTGAGATTATTTCAAGTTACATATACACTCTCTGAATGGCCCAAATCAAAACCTCTAAAATTTGAACAATTCATGTTAAGTCATGCATGAAGTTCAATATTGAAGAATAAACATATGTGACTTTTAGAACTTTAATGTAAGTCAATTGAATGGATTGTATGACTTGAAATCAAGGTCAAACATGTAATAGATTTAGATGCACTTTGGGAAGTCTAGAAAATTCTCTAGATAAATCATGTTTTGTTCAAGTTTTTCCTAAGAAAACACATCCCATGGGATTGTAAAGGGTTCCCCAAATAACATCAATGTGAATCAAGTTTTCTATATGGAGACTCAACTGATTAACTAAATAGTTGGGATAAGGTTGAGCATAAAATGTGATTTCAATGGGGAAATTCGACCAACTACCTACCGAGGTACCCTAAAGGCTAGTCATTCGAATGAGTATTTTTCAAGGAATTACATTCTACTGTATTGTAGTTGAAGCTATGTATTGTTGCTGAAAAATAGACATTAGAGGGGATAAAAAGTGAAAAAAATGTCTTGGATTCCTACCTACTCCTCCTAAAATGTTACTTTGTGGTTTTCTAAATATCTCACATCCTTCTCTATTTTATTTATTGCACCAATCTTGTGATAATATGAAGGTCTAACAAATTTATTTATGTTTTTAGTATCTCAATTCAACCCCAACATGAGTCTATTGATCGTAGAAGTTCAACTCACAACATCAAACGGTAATGAAATCGTTGACAACCTAATAGTCTGGGGACACATAGATTTCTTTTCTTTTTTATTGCACAATAGAAAGTCTAAGACATAGTTATCATAGTTTCCTATTGAACACTTCTTGTTGTTGACTTATTTAATCAGACAATGGAGTAAAAAGTTGGTTTTAGACACAAAATTTCCTTTGTACCTAACTACTACATATCTAACTTTAGTTTCTCTATTCATTCCACACTTCTAGATACTCTTTCTTTAGTTACTCATCCCTAACTTCTTCCTATCCTTAAATATACCCAATTATCCATCTCTTCAGTATATACTGCTTTATTCTTCATCCTAATATTCATTTTCCACTCATGTTATGTTCTCTCTATGTCCCCAGATGATTTTCCTTTTCTTTTCTTTAGTTGCTAATTTTCATCCAATGAGGTAGAAGTCATGTAACCATGAAGGACACTTCCAGGATTTTCACATTATTATCAGATCCATGTCTAGGCCACAACATAACATGGAGTTTTCATGCCTCCACCACTATGTTTACATGAATTTTTTTTTAGCATTAATAATATGTCTAAAAATCATTGAGTTAGACATTTTTATTTATTATAATTCATACCACTTTTAAACTTGTTATTCTCCTTCATAATATAGGTCCCATTAAAAAACAATGAACCAAAATTTACATATCCTTCAAACTAGGAAGTTGATCATCTTCTATTGAAAGAGTGCTATTAAATGTCAATCCTACAATGGGAAGTTCCTACCAATTTCAAATACATGATGGATAGTAACTATAACATATTGGGATTCATACTCTAAACTTATTTTGAACTATTTATATTTTTCTAATCAGTTTAAAACCTCAATTTCTTTCACATAAATTGGTATTTCAATTTTTTGAATACATGAGCTTCATGCACACAATACATTGTTGTTTTTCTGGTCCCATCCAATTCGATCATCACACACTCTCAGCTAGCTTAACCCAAATGATAGGCATTAAGTTTAGAATTAGTGAAATGGTTTCTTATGTATTAGAAGGAAATACAAGTATGTTATTAGTTAAATAATATGTTACAGAAAATATACATTTGAAGAAGATGAGTTAATTGAGTGATTTACGACTAAAATGGTAAAATATGTTGCTAATATATACAAAAGTCAACAATACAATTGTCTTTATGACTTCTTTTCTATATACTACCTAATTATCTTAAATATTGAAACCTTCTTATATCTTTACACTTTTCTTTAAGATTTATTATACATGTACAAATAAGAGTATAATAATTAACCATGGACCCACATAGCCTCATTAGAATAAATGACATGTATTAAAGCAACCATGTCCCACTTTGGACTTGCTTGACACAATTTTAAGTCATTGTCTTTGGAATTATAAAATATATTTGGATTTTTAAAAATCTAATATGTAATAAATACATTATGCATTTTGCAGTATCACATAAATAGAATGTATAACAGATACAATCAATAAAAGACTTCAATGGGTTTGACCAAATCATTACTCTAGTAATCAAATCATTCTCTATTCATCTAGACTCTATAAGAGTCAGCATTTACAGAGACTATGATTTTCATTCTTTAATCATTACTCTACCATTACACAAATTCTGAGAAGTAGCACAATATGAAAGTAAGACAAATAGAAATTAATGAACTCTCCTTTTCTTCATCGTCAGAACCAATTGAGTATTAATTGAGTAGAAGTAAACACTCAACTTCATACATTTTTCCCTCATAGACTAATTACTAACATGTGAAATGATCAATAAAATCATTATTTAAGGAAGGAAAAAATAAAACTACCACGAACTTTCAGTTTGTATCTGTGAATTCACTTTTACCCTTCAGTATACATGTTCCCCCACTTGTCATCTTGTGACGTCCCCAGATTTTCTAAAACTTAATCTGATGTGTGACGTCCAAATTGAAACCCTCACCTCAACGAGAATCCCAATTTAAACATCCCACATGAGGCTAAGAAGAAGAAAATCAGAGGAAGTCAGAAGGAAACAACTCAGTAGCACATGTACATGAACAATAATAAAACCATACACACATGTTCACCATTCAACATATAATTACATAATGAATTGTTACAACATTTGATATTACATATTGAACAGCAAACTCTACATATACATGTACTACAACTAAACTACATGATCTTAAGCCAACAGGTCCACCTGTACATCAGCTCGCCATACAACTCTCACTATCCTGGATCTTCAAGAGCATAACCACAACCTATACAAAGGATTACATGCGGTACACGTCAGCACAATATTTCATGAATATTTTACTGAGTACGCCTACGTATCTTTTTATATACCTCTCATCATATCTTGGCAATAAGATAAAACTAATATACTTGGCAGTAACAGAAGAATATAAGGAAAAGTGTATACTTGCACAAAGATATTCATTAACAAAATAGAACACATATTTTAAGCTTATTTTCCATTATATCTCAAGGCCTTTATGATCACTACCAAAGAGTTAGATCATTTGTACAAGGTGACCACTACCAAAGTGTTAGGTCCAAGCACACTGCCTAAGAGTTGGTGCTTTCATATGTACAATGTAAACACTACCAAAGAGTTAGGTCACTTCCAAGTACACTACCAAAGAGTTGGTGCTTTCATATAATGGAACAGATATATTATGTTTGATGTGTTCATAGAAAAAAGTATGGAAAATCATGCAACATATCATACAAGAACAATCATTTCATTCAATACCATATGCCAAGTATTTTACTATGCATATAACACAAGCATATTGTACAATAAGCCAAGTAAGAGGTAATGACGTACCTTCCAAAGAGATAGATCATTCTAAACACATATATCCAAGAGTCAACTCTAACCTTGGTCAACCCTGATTAAGATAAGATCACATACGATCATCAGGTTCTCATCATCATTAACCCTATTTATATCCATTTTAGGGTTTGCCTATCTCATCTTAACCCTAATCGTGTTCATTAGAGTTTCTCTTAGTTCATTAAGATTTGTGCATCATTATTTGTCTTATCTTCTTGAAATTAGGTTACTAATCTTATATTCCAGATTAGGGTACCTAATCTGATTATCTGGTTACATATGCTTATGTGCACATATTAACCCTAGGTTACATCATTAACCTAAATTAGGGTTCCATAACCTGTATTAAGGATCATCTTCATATAACATGGATTATGTTCATCATTATGATCTCATAATTAAAACTGAGGTTCCAAATACTGATATGAGCTTACTCTGTAAATTTCATCATTTATTGAGCATGGATGCATTTATTGCATATTAATTAGGGTTATTAGCCCTAATTGGCTATATGAAGCAAATTACATAATTTCGTGCATCACATCATGATTACTGACCTTATATGGACTAAAAACATGATTTATAATCAAGATCTCATAATTTTAGGTCACTATTTGATATTTATTATACATCAAATAAGCATTAGACATATTACATGATATCATTGATATTAGTTCTTCAAAAGTCTGATATTATACTTCCATTGTATTCTACTCATTTTTTTAAACGTTTTGGTACCTTGTTTGTATTTTTCCGATATTCGTACTAATTTCTATGGATTATTGAACATCTGAGCATTTGTGAGATAATTACCTTACTCGGCCAATCCGGCCTTGCCACGTGGTAGGGAGCTCCCCTTTGTTGGCCGGTCTCAAGTGGCGCGACTCATTTCCTGATCCGTCCGGTTTAGCTAGCTCCGACCCGGTTCATTTGGTTCTTTTCCCTTCGCTGCGTGCTCTTCAGTAGAGACCCCCAGCGGGACTCTGATCTCTCGCGTGAACTACTGTTGTCGTGGTGGAATTGCTCCGGCAAGCAATCGGCTGCCTACAAGTACTCCTCGTCATCTCCTTAGGCATCTCTCAGCTTCGTCTAGCCCTCCTTTATGCCGCCGGTATGATTCCTCCTTGATTGCGGCTCCAGAGCTCCATGTCCACGACCTCATTGGCCATGGTGGCCGTCGCGGCACTAGGAAAGGGGAAGAAGGCTCTCCTTCCTCGAACCTCACAGATGAGGCACCAAAAGCTTCGTCGGAGCTTCAAGGACCTGAAGGGACCCTTGGATTTATAAGTGGAGTCCTGGAATGACGTCCCCAACTCCATCTTCTTCCTTGGTGTGGGTGAGCTCGGCGCCTGGTATGGCTATCATAGGGGTCCTCTTTCCATGAGGACTCCTTTCCTTGGACCTCCATCCTTGATCTACTCAAGTCTAGGAGATCCGAGGTGGCTCCCTTCGTGCTGCCAGCATGGTGCCTTGATGTCGGAGCCTCTACCTAGCTGTTGTGATGAACTAATTGCCTCTTGCATATGTAGTGGGTGAGCGAGAAAGAGGGGTATTAGATCTGGTTGTCCCCTCTGTACAAGCCGCCACACTGGGTCTCTAACTCCGCAGGCTGTACCCTCCTTTGTTTCCCATCTTCTGCCCGGCTATCACCTTCTTACTGTGATGGAGAACAACTGGAAACCGAGAGCTCATTCTCCTTGTGTGGGTGACGGTTTTCCTCAAGTGAGGGCTTATTCATACTATCTTGACTCGTTGAGGTGCACTGGAGGCATGATCTCGCGAATGGCCCATGATCCTGGACGTGGTGGTGATCCTTCATGAGCAAGACTTCGACCCCCACGTTCTATGTTGTCATCGGAGGTAGGACGATAGTTGTCTGCCATCTAATCTGCATCATCTAAGGGATGTGAAATCCTAATCTGTGGCCTCCTCAAACCAAATGAATCAACTTCCCAAAGGGTGTGCGACACATCCAAGCACAACAAGACCTAAGCTAAATAAACAAAGCTTGGCAAGCATAAACACCAATAATCACATTATTACATGGTATTCAAACCTAAATAAAACCATCTAGAAAACTCCAACTGTCACCAAACTTTAACCATATCTTTATTATCATCCAAGCTACTTACCACCCAACTTTGGTCCCAAAACTCAACCGTTAGACCATTCAATTAAATTCCTCAAAAAGGCATAAACGTATGGATCCAGAACATTATATAAACCTCGATCAACACTCCAACATTACTAAAACACTTAGGATACTCAAAACAACTCGACATGTATGACTTCACTTGCGTCATTAGACATTTAGGATTCAAAAAGTCCACTCCATCACATCCTACACACCTTAAAAGATATTTCGTCCTCGAAATTAAGCCCCAAAAAAAATCCAATCTTTCACAACATATACATCTTAAAAGAACTTTCATCCTTGAAAGTAATCCATACTCGTATTCCAAGGAAAACTACCATGTATTCATCCGCATGTAGGCACTATTCTATGTGTAACATATCCGCAAAGGTTACTTAGAACCATGTATCCAAAGCACAATTAGGGGGTTTTACAACCATCTTGGTGCACAAACACTCCATTCAAGGTTAAACTCAGGGTTTAGAAACTTAGGTTATGTCATTACATATCTCATATGTTAGATTTGCTTACTTATCTTTAGCCATGCATTAGGGTTTTCACATCATATTACCATGTTCTAACGGAGTTAACTAAGATTAACTCATTATCAAGGTGTCGTAATCATTATGTCGTGTTAACTGCCAATCTACATTTTTCATATTTATTAAGCACCAAGACTAACACCTCATGTAACATGTTTCATTCATATGATCTTATTTCATTGTTCATAATAAACTGTAACATTTATTAGTGATTTCATCACAACATTCGTCAACACTTTCACTTTATCATCATTATTAATGTATCTGGTTAATCATTTATACATTGATATCTATTATACCATCTATAGGTTTCCATCATGACATATATCACATCTTGATATTAGATCACATCTTACATATATTATATCATGGTTGTGTTAAACGAACTTATGTGAGTGGCCCTTTAAACATATATCAAAACTTCATCTAGTCCAACTGAGGTCCTAACCCTTGTCATGAGAGTAATGCCATGCTCAGTCTCCTGAGCTAACTCAACTCTATGAGTATCTCATATGCATATACTTTATCTTTCCTCTCAGTCTAGGGTTCTTAGATTACCTCATTGGCACTAGTGATAGCTTTACAAGCTCTCGCCACGTAAGCACAAACCAAAAAATGCTATGGCATACTATCATAGATCTCTAGCCATGAAACATCTTTACCCAAAACTCTCATATATACACCACTAGATTCTTCTGTGGGAAACCACCAACCCGGGCATGAGGCTTCAGAGAAACTAACATAGCTACCTCCTTCAGGGTCTTGGGACTCTCTCTCCCTCACCCAGATGGCAGGTTCTCATATTCACATATATATCGAGCCTCTCTCTATCTCTAGGGTTTGGTCCTCCCAAGGACATCTAGGGTTCCACAAAACTATAGGAATCATGCATAAAGCGACTCAACTCAATCACTTAGGAGTATTCTAGTTTAGGACCTATCATATCACATATCTCAGAATTCTCATATCTTGGAGTTTAGGTTCTCTAACCTTCTCCCATTGGGTCTCACTCTCTCTGGAGTTAACCCTGAAACCGGTCCTAACACTAGAGGTACTCCTTCGTAAAAGAGCTTGAGGCTCATGCAGACTCTCAACCTTATCTTAACTTAACAATCTTATCTCATAAAAGCCTAGTTACTTGCATCCTCAAAACTTATCTCAAATCCTCAAAACTGAACTTACATCCTCAAAGACAAACATAGATCATCACAAACTATCTTATATCATCTATATAAGACTTAGATCGTATCATCAAACTTATTCTATCTATTCCATATATCACATATACCAAACAAGGCTCTAGACATCTAATCTAGGACTACTCTCTCTTCTAGATTGATGTCATTCACTTTCACTTAGGTTGCATGATCACCTCCTACTCATACATGTGTGTGGGACACATTTTTATAATACATATACATAATAAAATATTATATAGTTTTTCTCCGATAAAACAAGCGTCAGAGAAAACTATCAAGGTTCGATCCGTTTGGAACCAAAAACCAAATCCTGAAAACGAGTGTCCCACACATAGTAGAGAGTACAGTGTCATAAAAACTAGTGAAAAAGGTGAGAACATGGTGTAGACTAGCGTAGCTACTCTAGACAATGAGCGCCATATGTCTAGGGTTTCTCTTCCCTTGATGCACGTCATTTCCAAATAGTGCAACGTCCCATACCGCTGCACTACAAGGAAAGAACGACATCTAAGGACTTGCTACTCAACAAGAACCAGTATAGACCTAGTTCTCGGACATCTAGGTGCTAACCTAGAGGCTAGGTCAGATCTAGTCTCTAAAAGACGACTAATATAACCCTAAAGATTATTAAAGTTCAAGGTTCTTAAGTTTTTAGTTGCATAATGAGCAAATGTCAGGCTTTGCTATTGTTCATGCTCTGATACCACCTGTGACATCCCCAGATTTTCTAAAACTTAATCTGATGTGTGACATACAAATTGAAACCCTCACCTCAGCGAGAATCCCAATTTAAACATCCCACATGAGGCTAAGAAGAAGAAAATCAGAGGAAGTCATAAGGAAACAACTCAGTAGCACATGTACATGAACAATAATAAAACCATACACACATGTTCACCATTCAACATATAATTACATAATGAATTGTTACAACATTTGATATTACATATTGAACAGCAAACTCTACATATACATGTACTACAACTAAACTATAGGATCTTAAGACAATAGGTCCACCTATACATCAGCTCGCCATACAACTCTCACTATCCTGGATCTTCAAGAGCATAACCACAACCTATACAAAGGATTACATGCGGTACATGTCAGCACAATATTTCATGAATATTGTACTGAGTACGCCTACGTGTCTTTTTATATACCTCTCATCATATCTTGGCAATAAGATAAAACTAATATACTTGGCAGTAACAGAAGAATATAAGGAAAAGTGTATACTTGCACAAAGATATTCATTAACAAAAGAGAACACATATTTTAAGCTTATTTTCCATTATATCTCAAGGACTTTATGATCACTACCAAAGAGTTAGATCATTTGTACAAGGTGACCACTACCAAAGAGTTAGATCCAAGCACACTGCCTAAGAGTTGGTGCTTCCATATGTACAATGTGACCACTACCAAAGAGTTAGGTCACTTCCAAGCACACTGCCAAAGAGTTGGTGCTTTCATATAATGGAACAGATATATTATGTTTGACGTGTTCATAGCAAAAAGTATGGAAAATCATGCAACATATCATACAAGAACAATCATTTCATTCAATACCATATGCTAAGTATTTTACTATGCATATAACACAAGCATATTGTACAATAAGCCAAGTAAGAGGTAATGGCGTACCTTCCAAAGAGATAGATCATTCTAAACACATATATCCAAGAGTCAACTCTAACCTTGGTCAACCCTGATTAAGATAAGATCACATACGATCATCATGTTCTCATCATCATTAACCCTATTTATATCCATTTTAGGGTTTTCCTATCTCATCTTAACCCTAATCGTGTTCATTAGAGTTTCTCTTAGTTCATTAAGATCTGTGCATCATTATTTGTCTTATCTTCTTGAAATTAGGTTACTGGTCTTATATTCCAGATTAGGGTACCTAATCTGATTATCTGGTTACATATGATTATTTGCACATATTAACCCTAGGTTACATCATTAACCTAAATTAGGGTTTCATAACCTGTATTAAGGATCATCTTCATATAACATGGATTATGTTCATCATTATGATCTCATAATTAAAACTGAGGTTCCAAATACTGATATGAGCTTACTTTGTAAATTTCATCATTTATTGAGCATGGATGCATTTATTGCATATTAATTAGGGTTATTAGCCCTAATTGGCTATATGAAGCAAATTACATAATTTCGTGCATCACATCATGATTACTAACCTTATATGGACTAAGAACATGATTTATGATTTATAATCAAGATCTCATAATTTTAGGTCACTATTTGATATTTATTATACATCAAATAAGAATTAGACATATTACATGATATCATTGATATTAGTTCTTCAAAAGTCTGATATTATGCCTCCATTGTATTCTATTCATTTTTCTGAACGTTTTGGTACCTTGTTTTTATTTTTCTGATATTCGTACTAATTTCTATGGATTATTGAACATCTGAGCATTTGTGAGATAATTACCTTACTCGGCCAATCCGGCCTTGCCACGTGGTAGGGAGCTCCCCTTTGCTGGCCGGTCTCAAGTGGCGCGACTCATTTCCTGATCCGTCCAGTTTAGCTGGCTCTGACCCGGTTCATTTGGTTCTTTTCCCTTCGCTGCGTGCTCTTCAGTAGAGACCCCCAGCGGGACTCTGATCTCTCGCGTGAACTACTGTTGTCGTGGTGAAATTGCTCCGGCGAGAAATCGGCTGCCTACAAGTACTCCTCGTCATCTCCTTAGGCATCTCTCAGCTTCGTCTAGCCCTCCTTTATGCTTCCGGTATGATTCCTCCTTGATTGCGGCTCCAGAGCTCCATGTCCACGACCTCACCGGCCATGGTGGCCGCCACGGCACTAGGAAAGGGGAAGAAGGCTCTCCTTCCTCGAACCTCACAGATGAGGCACCAAAAGCTTCGTCGGAGCTTCAAGGACCTGAAGGGGCCCTTGGATTTATATGCGGAGTCCTGGAATGACGTCCCCAATCTGTATTCTTCCTTGGTGTGGGTGAGCTCAGCGCCTGGTATGGCTATCATCGAGGTCCTCTTTCCATGAGGACTCCTTTCCTTGGACCTCCGTCCTTGATCTACTCAAGTCTAGGAGATCCGAGGTGGCTCCCTTCATGCTGCCAGCATGGTGCCTTGACTTCGGAGCCTCTACCTAGCAGTTGTGATGAACTAATTGCCTCTTGCAGATGTAGCGGGTGAGCGAGAAAGAGGGGTATTAGATCTGGTTGTCCCCTCTGTACAAGCCGCTACACTGGGTCTCTAACTCCGCAGGTCGTACCCTCCTTTGATTCCCATCTTCTTCCCGGCTATCACCTTCTTACTACGATGGAGAACAACTAGAAACCGAGAGCTCGTTCTCCTTGTGTGGGTGATGGTTTTCCTCAAGTGAGGGCTTATTCATAAACTTATGGATCCAGAACATTATATAAACCTCGATCAACACTCCAACATTACTAAAACACTTAGGATACTCAAAACAACTCGACATGTATGACTTCACTTGCGTCATTAGACATTTAGGATTCAAAAAGTCCACTCCATCACACATCTCCACCACAGTCAAGCCGCCATCAACCTCCATCTTGATAGATTCTACCCATAACTCAGTCTCCCCTATATGTTTTGATGATCTGAAACCTTTGCATCATTATCATGGCATCATCAACTAAGCTAAAATTTGACCACATACTCCATAGTAAACTATAAAACATATTGATCAAAATTAGTAGCCTCATGCTCGATGGTATCAGACTATATTTCCATTTGGCCCATACCCAGTGTGGCACATACTTGCAATGATCCAAAACTCTTTCCCAAGCATGCTTGTATCCCCAACCTCCTCAAACATCTAGCAAACACTGCATTGCCTCATGAATCATCATTGCCACTTTTGCACATTTTTACACCCCCAACCACTCTTTATCAATCCTCCTCCTCCTTGGTTGGAACCTGACCCTTATTCATGTTCTTATGACCTTACCACAAGATATTGTTGTTATTGCCCCCTCACAATGTAATATGTCATTGACTCCATTTTAGACAACCAAAAATAGACCTTGGTGGTCAATATGCATGACCTATAGAGTGTCAAGCATTGCAGGTCACCTTCTTTGACAAGCCTCCTTTCTTCAAGAAAGTCCCTCATCCATCTCCTTTTTTCTTCATTTTCTTTTATTTGAATAAAATCAAACAACCAATGTTAACAAGGTTAGTAAGAACAATAATAATACTAGTAACTACTCCAAGTTATGAGGTACAAGCAGTAGAAAATAAAATAATGTAACTATACACTAAATACATTATTTCACCTATAGTTAAATTATATCCCTTTAAATACATGTGTAATGATTGTATATGGTTATGATAATTAAACTATGAAATAGGATATATAGGTATACTGTTTGGAAAATTCAATAATTTATTAAACAAGAAAAAATCAAGATTGTAGTGACTAATTGATTACACTTAATTATTACACATATTAAAAATGTTAAATGATTTTATGCTTGTTAATGAATTGTACATATAAAAGTTAAAATAATTGATTATAAATACTCCAAAAATTAGGAAAATCCGGTGAATAAATGGAAATACTAGTTTGGATCATAATCAACCTAATTTGACTTTGTATGACCCACTTTACAATATTAAGTAATATTTTGACCTAAATGTTAAAAACATATTGAATATATATATATATATATCATGTATAAAGAGTAGAAATTGGGAAAAAGTATAGAAAGCATAATGTTGAATTCCTCAAGGAATATATTATTAATTGAGACCTTTAGATGATTGGAAATTTAAATGTAATGGAAATGAACTTTCACCTCACTCAATATTTGAAAAAATGCAAGACTAAGAGAGTATGTGAATAATATGAATGAATGTTGAATCGTCAATATGGAACTATGACATGATGAATGTGACTCTAGTAATAGAATATGAATATAATTGACATTAATGAGTAAGTATAATAACCAAAGAGAGTTCATTCAACATTTATGCATTAAGGGAAAGATGGTAATTTTACATTATGGAATCTAATGAACTAGGTAACTCTAAATGATATATGATATGCTATGTTGAACAACTAAATCCTAGTAATGGATAGAGAGGACACCATGGACAACTTATTAGAAACTAAAGAGTTACTTGGAACCCAATGAATAGATGTGTATTATGGATAGAGTGGACATGTAATGAATAGAAAATGTAATTTGGTGTTTATCCATATGATAACCTAACTGAACAAGTGAGATTCTAACTAATAATACAAAATAGGAGATATATGATAATCCAAGATGGGAAAGAAAACTCCAAATACAAAAGATTAACAAAATAATTTATTTCATGTGATAACCCAATTATATTACATTTTGTATATAATCTTTTAATGGAGTCATCATGTGAATATGTAACATATGGAGTTTTGAAATAATTGAGGTACCTAATTTTTCTATTACATTGTTGAATTATTCACTTCACTCTGGAAATTACATGCAAAGGATCTATTATTGTAGTAAAAATATGTTTGTCCGTCTTATTTTTCATTTTCATGGTCACCACAAATATATTTTGCAAATCCCTAATATAGTCAAATATTTTGATAACACTGCAATTTACCTATTGGAGTTTTGACTCCCTTTCTCTTTGGATACCTTTTTGGACTTTGGTTCCATGAAAATTTTCTTGTAGATCTTTGTCTCACATGAGATTGGGTAATGTCCCACCACCATGTGCAATGGTTTGTAATAGATTAGTTGTTCTCCAATGTACTTGTAAAATTGTAAAAACTAGGTGATAATAATATTCTCTCATAGATTGTGAGGACAATAATGCACCTAGCCCTGTTACAAGATATGACATTGCAACGCTCAACTTCATTGAAATCTATCTTATTGTGTACATCTTGGATATTTTGGACAAGTTAAAATAGTTGTGCTTACTTTTAAATCTTGGACAACCTTGCAAATTTTCTTTTTTGATAATTTTGAAAACATGATGTATTGGAACTCAGATCTTAGGTAACATAAATTCTTATCTTGATATACTAGTTCTCTTGGATCTAGGGATCTATGGGGGGGTGAATAGAGCTTCAAAATTACTCACAAGAATAGTTAGACCTTCAAATCATATCAATTTAAACCAAATGCTTAAGAAAAATTTGAAGTCCTATCTAAGCAAGCATAGAAAGGATGGGAGAGGTTGAAATATAGACTTGGACAAGGTGGATACAGTGGTTCCAATCTCCAAACTAGGATACTGTCAATCCACTACCTAGAGAGGTCAACCTCTAGGACTTTGCAACCCATGTATACTTATATTCCATCATAAGAGATACAAGGAGACCACCATACATCCAAGGACTTACCTTCTCAAGACAAGAGTCCTTCACCTACACAAGAACTCACCCACTTCATCAAGATGTCTTCAGCCTTCAAAAAGGACTTACCCACACTTGCACTAAGTCTATGGCCTTGAAGGAATAACCCACTCTTCTTGAATCTTCACCTTTCCCTTCTTCACCTGGAGAAAATCTTCACACCTTCTTCAACCTTGAAGAAAAAGAACAGTTAGACCTTCACTTGGAGAAGCTCACTTAAATCTTTGCTCTTTGAGAAAGGGGATTGGGAAGATGGAAGGAATGAGAGATTTACAATATAACATGGAGGTAGCTCTCTTACACCATGCATAAATCACTCATAATCAAGAAAAGCTTTGTAAATGAGAGAGAGAAAGGGACTCAAAGGGTTGTATCACACTCAACTTGTAACATCCCTAACCTAGGTTATGCCTTAACCCTAGAAGTTTTGCTTAAGTAAGTCATTTAGATTCTTGTCTTTATCTTTTGAAAAGTAATTAAGACTAAAGGAGAGCTTATGTTTCAATTTTGGTCCTATTTGAATAAAGTTGAAACAATATTTTACCTATTTTGAACTAAAGTGCAATTTACCCAATTTAAGGGGTTACCTTGAAAATGTTACATGATAAATGTTCTTTGTGTTATAACATCATAAGAATGAGAATGGTGCTGAGGTATGGCTTGTGGAAGCCTATGTTCCAAGAAGGAGCTTGTTTGAGAGATGCTTGTATATTAAATGTTAGTATTGGTGTAATTTGCAAATTACCCAAAACCTAGGGTTGGATATGTAAAATACCACCTCTACTATGTCCCTACTATTTCTTGGTATCATTTACAAAAAATAAAAAGAATGGGGCATCTTGTTTGAACCACATTTGAGGAGAGATAATCTTGATAATAAAATAATCAAGAAATAAGCATAAATGAAACCCTAAATTATTTTGTAGCAAAAATAAATATATTAATTGAAGTTCCCATAAACTAAAAAGGTTGTGGTTGAAATCCTATAGTGGGACGACGTCCAAATGCCTTAAGTGGCACCGAAATATCCTAAGAAGGTGAAGAAATCCACTCACATTTGTTAATTAAAAAGTATTGTCCACTAAAAATGGATAATAGTATTATAATGATTAAGGTGCTTAAGTGGTTGCTTTTAATTTAAGGATAATTGATAGGATATTGAGGGCAAGGGATTTGGCTTCGGAAGCAAGGAAATGGGGGGCATGTGGCAAGAAAGTGGATGAATTTTCTCCTACTTTCTCTCTCCTAGAAAATCAACTATATGTACTCAATTTTCTCCTTACTTGAAAGGCTATTTTTGCAAACCACTTTCTTTCCTTGCTTTGGCCGATGACCAAGGAGCTTAGAAGCATGAGGAAAACGTTACCCAAGCTAAAGGTAAGATCCATGATCATCTTCAACCTTGGATTGATGGTTGAAATCGGATTTCAACAATCATTTTCTTCTCTCTTCCATCCAATGCTCAACCTTGGATATCTTTTGCATCCAAAAAGTTGGAAACGAACCTTGGATAGTTGAACGAGGTTCTTTCACCATTAGAGACGAGAATATTTAAGCTTTGAAGCTACTTTGAAGGTGGGTTATATAACTTGAACCCATCAATGTTATTATTGATTTCAATTTCTCATCATATGTTGATCTTTTATTTTCTTCTTGAATAATAGATGAATTCATCATATATATGATAGTAGAATTCGGAGGTTTGAAGCTTGATGATGATGACATCATCTTAGCACACACCTGAAGAATATCAAAACACAAACGGTTTCATTTTGTTGGTCAAATGATTTTAGATCGTTAGAAACTAAACGGTTTCAAACCGTTTGGTGACCAAACGGTTTCAAAACCGTTAGAGGACAAACAGTTTCAAACCATTAGATATCAAATGGTTTCAATGGATTCAAGGATCAATTGGTCTCATGACCTAATAACTTCAAACAATCAAACTCAATTGATTTCAGAACCCTAGCTCAATTGGTTTCAAAACCCTAGATCAATTAATGTCAAAACCTTAATTTAAGTTCAAATGGTTTCATCTCTGAAGTGACCAAATGGTCCCAAACCATTTGAGGACTAAATGGTCTCAAACCATTTTAGGATCAAACGGTCTCAAACCATTTAGGGATAATCAATTTCAAGACTGTTTGAAGGTCAAGTGACCTCAAGACCGTTTGAAGGTCAAGTGATCTCAAGATTGTTTGAAGGTCAAGTGACCTCAAGACCGTTTGAAGGTCAAGTGAGCTCAAGACCATTTGAAGGTCAAGTGACCTCAAGACCATTTGAAGGTCAAGTGACCTCAAGACCGTTTGAAGGTCAAGTGACCTCAAGACCGTTTGAAGATCAAGTGACCTCAAGACCGTTGGAAGGTCAAGTAACCTCAAAACCGTTTGATGACCAAAAGGTTCAAGACCGTTTAAGGATATAAAGACCAAGACCATTTGAAGGTCTTAACGGTCTCAGACCATTTGAAGGTTTAAACCAGACCAAGACCGTTTGAAGGTCTAAATGGTCTCAAACCGTTTGAATGTTCAATTGGTCCAAACTGTTTGAAGGTCCAATTGATTCAAACCATGTAAGTACTAATAACCCCATAAGTGGTTGAAGAGTGTCTCAAGGTTGATTACAATGGAAGTACCTCTATAGTACTTAGGTGATTAGTATAATTAGAGTGACTATCACTCAATGCCTATGAAAGTAATAAATTCAATACACTATGATAAGCATAGGTGCATGTACTTAGTGAAAGGTTAAGTCAATTGAATAAGGTGTGATGGTGATGTGTGTTCCTAGTACATAGAACAATGATAAGTATGATTTAATACTTAAATAATGCTATGTGCTCCAAGATATGTGGAAGCATTGACTTAGGATTTGGATTAATGAGGTGATCATAAAACCCTAATTAATATAAAAAGGGAACCCCTAACCCTAATATAGGGTGATGTTATGTGAAACCCTAATATAGGATGATGTTATGTGAAACCCTAATATAGTGTGATGTTATGTGAAACCCTAATATAGGGTGATGTTATGTGAAACCCTAATATAGGGTGATGTTATGTGAAACCCTAATTGATAAAGATGGGAAACCCTAACCCTAATGAGGGAATAGTGATGTCATCTTTGTATTGCATAATATGTAATTGATATGCTTGTTATCAAGTATACTAACCATGCAGGTATCATGAGATGATGAGTATAACTAGGTATGAGCTATGATGTTAATGGGCCTTGTGAGCCATTATCTTATCTATTGCCTAGTGAAAGGTGACAAGAAGTTTAATATGCCTGGTGATGTGAGATGCTTGTGTAACAAGTATCATGAATACCTTGGTCAGATGACCTGGAGGTAATAGTTACCTGATAATGGTAACCATGTTCAATGATGAACTAAGTGTTGAATAACCAAAACCAGTAAACATGATGATGATATTGTTGAGGGATATGAATTCCCATTAATGAGAAAAGGGATTGAGATCCCAATGTTTTATAAAGTTTTGAAAAGTACTTGATAGAAGTATTACATGTTTCTTTGTAGCATTTGTCATAATAATTCTTGTTTGAAAACTTGACTGATGCTAAAAGAATATGGTAATGTACTTAAATAATCAAGTGGAATTTTATCATGTAGAGCCCTGGCCATAGATCCATCATCGTCAGTAGCTAGTGATGGTGAAACGGATACTCATGTTGGTTAATCTGGAGCATATATTGTTGAATATGCAGAGTTTCTCCTAGCTGAAAATAGGAGGATTAGAGTGCAACTTTTGTTGTAGAATCAAGATATTTATAAGAGCATGGTGAATAGGCCCATGGCTCAGTGTGATAGTGCATGAATGCGTTCATGGCTCAGAGAGCATGGTGAACTGGCATGTGGCTTAGATTTACTAGCGTCGGGACCTGTACCAAGGTGGGCTAGAGAATGGGTAGCCCATGGGAGTTAACCCTATGAATGAAGTCACTTAAGCAAGAGAATGTAGTCCTGCTTATGGTCTCGCACTGACTGAGATGGATGATATCGAGGAGTCTTGCTCTTCCTTTGATCTTGTATGGCACCGGCTTTAGGTTTCACAACTGAAGGTTGGATTTGAGCGGTACGACTCACTTCCTCAGGGCATAAGTGTGATTGTAAAATGTAATCAGCCGTGTATCATATTTGCTTAAGGATGGGATACAGAAATCATTGGTTGATGTTACATTGCTTAATGTATCCCAAAATGGATAAATGTTATACATGTTCTTCATATTCCTTATTAAAATGGATAGATGATTTACTGCTTTATCATTTATAACTAAAATGCTCTAAAAGATGATGTTGCTCAATTCTGCTTAATATTGATTAAATTCTGCTTTTCAATAGAGATTCCTCTGCTCAGTTTATTACTGTTTATCTGCAATAATAATATTTATGGCAGAGAGTTATATCTCTCGCTAGGATGTGGGTCTCACTCCGTTGATCACCAACATTTTAGGCGGACGCAGACGAGGAGGTAGAAACCATACACCAGGGGAAGGACAGCAACATCGGGGATAGCAGTAACATCCCAGGTGGAGATATTGATTGTCGTGTCTTGTATATATGAGTCCTATGTGTCGTCTCTATACTCTCAGGTCCTTGGAGTCAGTAGTTAGTGCTTTTCTGATTGATCTGAGATTTTGGTATCGAATGCCTCAAGGTTTTATGTTGCATATGTGTAGATTTAACAGAGCAACTGTTGTATGTAATCCTCGAGAAGAGAAGGTACATGGTATGTACTTTGTGGACCAAAATGTATATATGATATTTTGTTTCTTGTTATAAGAGTTTCCTAGAGATGGATCTCTTTGCAAATGGTTTTAATTTTTTGTGATTTTTGTTAATCTGTTGTTTATATTCAATTCCGCTTAATTGTAACGATTTGTTTATCGGTTCGGTGACGGGTCATCTCAAGTTTAGTGGTATCAGAGCTTAAGGTTCGCCGAGTCTACAGAGACATAGGATTAAGGTCGTTGAGTCTGTTCTAGTGTTTTCTAGTTTATCTGATAGTGACTCCTGCTCTTAGGAGAAGAAGGAAAGTTTGAAGATGGCTGGATCACACGAAGAACATGCTGCTAAAAGCAGCATTGCTGCACCAGGAGGAGGTGCGAAGGATTAGGCTAGATAGGAACGAGTACCTGAACATCCCTAGCTTGACCAAGCTACACTAGAAAACCCAGCCTTCCATGCTCTGTTTGGGCAGTTCATGGTGACTATGACACATATGTCGGATAGGATGCCACCACCTGCACCTAGGGCACCAGCTCACAATGAGGGAGATGGAGCTGGCAAGACTTTTGAATCGCTTTGATGGGTAGGAGCCACTGTTTATGCTGGTACAGCTGACCCAGCAGACGCAGACTCATGGCTGACTGAGCTGGAAAAGGCCTTCAGAATTCTTAATATCCCAGAAGCTAAGAAGGTTAGACATGCGGTGTACCTGTTGAAGGGGAGTGTTGGCCATTGGTGGGCCATAGAAGAAGGCAAAAGGCCAGGTTTTGAAGTCGGATGGGAAGAATTCTGATGTGAATTCGTTAGTAGATATTTTCCCAAGACTTACCTGGATGAGAAGATCTCCCAATTTGAGCAGATAAGGCAAGGAAAAATGAACATTAGTGAGTATGAAGCTAAGTTTATGGAGCTTCTATGGTTTTGTCTGCACATGGCTGCTATAGATGAGGAGAGGATTCAGCATTTTGAGAAGGGTTTGAACGCTGATTTAACCACACCAATATCTTCTCTAGGGAATATAGAGAGGTTTGTCACCTTTGTGGAGTCAGTTAGGCAAATAGAAAGGTCTGTGATTGAGAAGTGTCAGGCCAACAATGAGAAAGTATATACCCAGTTCCAGGGACAGAGGTCTGAAAGTTTTAAGAAACCAAGGTTTTCTGCACAAACAGTACCACTGAGGTTTAATACTCAGACACAGTGGACATCCAGCAAGGGTAGAGGTTGTAGTTTACCACAACAGGGAGCCCACAACTTAGCATCAATGTCAGTAACAGGACCGTCTAGACCACAGTGGGAGAACAGAGTTTGTTTTAAATGTGGAAAGATGGGACATCTGATGAAAGATTGTCTAGTTAAAGATGTGAGTGTAACTCAACCACCGAGGCAGAGTCAACAAGGCCCTCAGAGGAAACAGTTTAGCAGTGGTACACGAGGATGTAGACAAGCGTCCCAAGCTGGCTCATCTACAACCAACAACAGGGTGAGTGGTCGAGAACCAGCAATGACAAGATTCTATGCTATGAATCAGCCGGAAGCATTGGTCAACCCACGAGTCGTGATAGGTCAGATGGAATTATTTCATTCTGATATGTCTTCATCCTGCTTTGTATCTGTTTTGATTGATCCGGGTGCTACACATTCCTTTATCACTCCAGAAGTGATTCATGACTGCAATATGACTGTCATTCATAGAGCATATAACTTGTTATTAGAAACTTCATTAGTTGGATCTGCAGTGTTGCGGGAGGTATGTTCTCCCTGTGTTCTTTCTTTTTCTGATCATAGCATTTAGGTGGATCTTATACCACTTGAGGTGCATGGGTTCGACATAATTCTTGGGATGGACACCTTAGAAAAGTATAAGGTTGTCTTGGATTGCAGTTCCAATCAGGCTATGTTCTCAGATAATGGTGTTGCATGGATCTTTCAAGGGGACAGAAAGATTCTTCCAACCTGTCTAGTGTCGGCTATGGTAGCTGAGAAGTTCATGAGACAAGGATGCTTCACATTCCTGGCGCATTTGGTAGATACCAGAGCAGAGAGTCCTGGTCTTTATGAAGTTCCGATTGTTAGGGAATTTGAGGATGTGTTTCCTAAGGAACTTCCAGGTGTTCCTCCACCCCAAGAGATTGATTTCAAGATTAATCTAATCCCGGGTACGCAACCTATAGCTCAAACACCATATAGAATGGCACCTCTTGAGATGGCAGAACTCAAGAAATAGTTACATGAGTTGCTTGAAAAGGGTTTTATTCGTCCGAGTACGTCACCATGGGGTGCTCCGGTTCTCTTTGTGAAAACGAAGGACGGGTCTATGCGATTATGCATCAACTATAGACAGCTAAACAAAGTAACCATAAAGAACAAATATCCTCTGCCAAGGATAGATGACTTGTTGGACCGGTTGTGTGGTGCAACTATATTCTCTAAGGTAGATTTGAGATCAAGATATCATCAGCTACGTATCAAGGAGAGTGACATACCTAAATCAGCTTTCAGAACAAGGTATGGTCACTATGAGCTCATAGTTATGTCGTTTGGACTAACTAATGCACCAGCTGCATTCATGGAACTCATGAACAAAATCTTCCGGCCATTCCTTGATCAATTCATAGTAGTCTTTATAGATGACATCCTAATTTATAGTAGAAATGCTCAACAACATGAGCAACACCTCCTTCAGGCCCTGACTTTACTGAGAGAGCACAAGCTATACGCTAAGTTTAGCAAGTGCGAATTCTGGTTATCAGAAGTGTCTTTCCTAGGACACGTAATATCTGCCTCAGGCATCCGTGTTGATCCTAAAAAGGTAGAATTTGTCTTGGAATGGGAACAACTGAAGACACCAACAGAGATATGCAGTTTTCTAGGACTGGCAGGCTACTATAGGAGGTTCATTAAGAACATCAGTTTTGTAGTATCACCCCTAACCAAGTTGACCAGGAAGGAGGTTCCTTTTGTCTAGAATGACAAGTGTCAGCATTCTTTCCAATCGTTGAAAGAAAGGTTGACCAGTGCACCTGTGTTAGTGTTACCCGACCGAGCAAGGAAAGGGGTATATTGTTTTTTGTGATGCTTCTAAGAACGGTCTAGGATGTGTGTTGATGCAGGATAAACAAGTGATTTCTTTTGCTTCTCAACAGCTTAAGAAACACAAGGAAAATTATCCAACACATGATCTAGAATTAGTTGTTGTGGTTCACGCGTTGAAAATCTGGAGACATTATCTTTATGGAGAGACATTCCATATTTTCACGGATAATAAGAACCTAAAATACATCTTTTCACAGCATGAGTTGAACATGAGACAACACCGCTACATCGAGTTAATCAAGGACTATGATTGTACAATTGATTATCATCTGAGAAAGGCTAATGTAGTGGTTGATGCACTAAGTAGAAAATCATCGTCGCCAACCATGGACAAGGCACAGTTGAACTCTTTAGTGTGCTTTAAACGAGACATGCTTGTCTCTTTGAGGAAAAACAATGTACAGCTTAAAGTATCCTTATTAGCTGGACTGTTAGATGAGATGTACATAAAACCTACTATGAAACAACAAATCAAAGAGGCACAACATGTTGATACTATGATTCAGTAGATTAGATCAGAGTATGGTAGTGAGAAACGGGATGGGTTTCATGATTCAGATGATGAGGTAGTTTGTTACCATGGTAGGATGGTAGTACCTGATGCCAATGACTTAAGGAAGTTAGTCTTAGAGGAAGCTCACTCATCCATGTATGCAATGCATCCAGGGAACACCAAAATGTATCATAACCTGAAAGATATGTATTGGTGGCCCGGATTGAAGAAAGATATAGATGAGTTTGTTATGCAGTGTCCAGTGTGTCAGTAGGTTAAAGTTGAATACCAGAAGCTGACAGGGACAATGCAACCATTACCTATACCACAGTGGAAATGGGATCATGTGACCATGGACTTTGTGGTTGGTTTACCAAGAACAGCCAAAAGTCATGATTCCATTTGGGTGATAGTTGATAGGTTGACTAAGTCAGTACATTTTCTTCCTGTCAAAATAACCTATACTGCTGAGAAACTTGCATAGATCTATATAGATGAGATAGTGCGTTTGCACGGGGTTCCAGCCACAACTGTTTCTAATAGATGTCCCCAGTTCACGAGTCATTTTTGGGAACAACTACATAAAGCACTGGGTACACAGTTAAGGATTAGTACCGCCTTTCACCCCCAGATGGGTGGACAATCTGAGAGGACTATACAAACTTTGGAGGATTTGCTTAGGGCATGTGTCCTTCAGTTTGTAGGAAGTTGGGATATACACTTGAGCTTAATAAAATTTTCCTATAACAATAGTTATCAGCATAGTATTGATATGGCACCAGATGAAGCATTATATGGTATATGTTGTAGATCTCCATTATGCTGGTATGAAATAGGGGAATATCAACTTTTGGGTCCTAAATTAGTGCAACAGACAACTGAAAAGATTAAAGTAATACAACAACAGTTAAAGGCTGCACAGGATAGACAGAAATCACACGCTAATAAACGGTGAAGGCCTTTAGAATTCCAAGTTGGAGACAGAATATATCTCAAAGTCTAACCTTGGAAAGGTGTTCTTAGATTTGGGAAAAAGGATAAGTTAGCTCCTAGATTTATGGGGCCTTATCCAATCATTGCACGGATTGGAAAGGTAGCATATAAGTTGGAGTTTCCACTTGAACTACATAGATTACATCCAGTATTCCATATATCCATGCTAAGAAAGTGTCACCCTGATACAGAGTTATTATTGCAACCTGTGGAGGTAGAGTTAAATGAAGATATATCCTATGAAGAAGGACCAATGATGATTCTTGATAGGAGAATCAAAAAGTTGAAAAAGAAAGACATAATTCTTGTGAAAGTTCTCTGGCATCATCGTGGCATTGAAGAGGCTATGTGGGAACTGGAAGAAGAGATGAGGAGGAAGTACCCATCTCTTTTCTCTTGATGATTTCGGGGATGAAATCCCTATTAGGGGTGGATAATTGTAACATCCCTGACTTGGGTTATGCCTTAACCCTAGAAGTTTTGCTTAGGTAAGTCATTTAGATTCTTGTCTTTATCTTTTAAAAAGTAATTAAGACTAAATGAGAACTTATGTTTCAACTTTGGTCCTATTTGAATAAAGTTGAAACATTATTTTACCTATTTTGGACTAAAGTGCAATTTACCCAATTTAAGGGGTTACCTTGAAAATGTTACATGAAAAATGTTCTTCAAACTATTATAGCATCATAAGAATGAGAATGATATTGAGGTATGGCTTGTGGAAGCCTAAGTTCCAAGAAGGAGCTTGTTTGAGAGATGCTTGTGTATTGAATGCTAGTTTTGGTGTAATTTGCAAATTACCCAAAACCTAGGGTTCAATATGTAAAATACCACCTCTATTATGTCCCTACTATTTCTTGGTATCATTTATAGAAAATAAAAATAATGGGGCGTCTTGTTTGAACCACATTTGAGGAGAGATAATCTTGATAATAAAATAATCAAGAAATAAGCATAAATGAAACCCTAAATTATTTTGTAGCAAAAATAAATATATTAATTGAAGTTCCCATCAACTAAAAATGCTGTGGTTGAAACCCTATAGTGTGAGGACGTCCAAATGCTATAAGTGGCACCGAAATATCCTAAGAAGGTGAAGAAATCCACTCACATTTGTTAATTAAAAAGTATTGTCCACTAAAAATGGATAATAGTATTATAACGATTAAGGTTCTTAAGTGGTTGCTTTTAATTCAAGGATAATCGAGAGGATATTGAGGGCAAGGGAGTTGGCTTCGGAAGCAAGGAAGTGGAGGGGGCATGTGGCAAGAAAGTGGATGAATTTTCTCCTACTTTCTCTCTCATAGAAAATCAACTATATGTACTCAATTTTCTCCTTACTTGAAAGGCTATTTTTGCAAACCACTTTCTTTCCTTGCTTTGTCTGATGACCAAGGATCTTAGGAGCAGGAGGAAAACGTTCCCCAAGCTAAAGGTAAGCTCCATGATCATCTTCAACCTTGGATTGATGGTTGAAATCGGATTTCAACACTCATTTTCTTCTCTCTTCCATCCAATGCTCAACCTTGGATATCTTTTGCATCCAAAAAGTTGGAAACGAACCTTGAATAGTTGAAGGAGCTTCTTTCACCAGTAGAGATGAGAAGCTTGAAGCTTTGAAGCTACTTTGAAGGCGGGTTATATAACTTGAACCCATCAATGTTATTATTGATTTCAATTTCTCATCATATGTTGATCTTTTATTTTCTTCTTGAATAATAGATGAATTCATCATATATATGACAGTAGAATTCGGAGGTATGAAGCTTGATGATGATGACATCATATTAGAACACACCTCAAGAATATCAAAAACAAACGGTTTCATTTGGTTGGTCAAACGATTTCCGACCGTTAGAGACTAAATAGTTTCAAACTGTTTGGTTTCGAAACCGTTAGAGGTCAAACGGTTTCAAACCGTTAGAGATCAAACGGTTTCAATGGATTCAAGGATCAATTGGTCTCATGACCTAATAACTTCAAACAATCAAACTCAATTGATTTCAGAACCCTAGCTCAATTGGTTTCAAAACCCTAGATCAATTGATGTCAAAACCTTAATTTAATTTCAAACGGTTTCATCTCTGAAGTGACCAAACAGTACAAAACTGTTTGAGGACTAAATGGTCTCAAACCGTTTGAGGATCAAACGATCTCAAACCATTTAGGTTTAATCAATCTAAAGACCGTTTGAAGGTCAAGTGACCGCAAGACCGTTTGAAGGTCAAGTGACTTCAAGACCGTTTGAAGGTCAAGTGACCTCAAGACCATTTGAAGGTCAAGTGATCTCAAGACCATTTGAAGGTCAAGTGACCTCAAGACCATTTGAAGGTCAAGTGAGCTTAAGACTATTTGAAGGTCAAGTGACCTTCAGACCGTTTGAAGATCAAGTGACCTCAAGACCGTTTGAAGGTCAAGTAACCTCAAAACTGTTTGATGAGAAAAATGTTCAAGACCGTTTAAGGATATAAAGACCAAGATCGTTTGAAGGTCTAAACGGTCTCAGACCGTTTGAAGGTTCAAACCAGACCAAGACCGTTTGAAGGTCTAAACGGTCTCAAACCGTTTGAAGGTTCAATTGGTCCAAACCGTTTGAAGGTCCAATTGATTCAAACCATGTAAGTACTAATAACCCCATAAGTGGTTGAAGAGTATCTCAAGGTTGATTACAATGGAAGTACCTCTATAGTACTTAGGTGATTAGTATAATTATAGTGATTATCAGTCGATGCTAAGAAAGTAATAAATTCAATACACTATGATAAGCATAGGTGCATGTACTTAGTGAAAGGTTAAGTCAATTGAATAAGGTATGATGGTGATGTGTGTTCCTAGTACATGGAACAATGATAAGTATGATTTAATACTTAAATAATGCTATGTGCTCCAAGATATGTGGAAGCACTGACTTAGGGTTTGGATTAATGAGGTGATCATAAAACCCTATCTAATATAAAAATGGAAGCCCTAACCCTAATATAGGGTGATGTTATGTAAAACCCTAATATAGGATGATGTTATGTGAAACCCTAATATAGGGTGATGTTATGTGAAACCCTAATATAGGGTGATGTTATATGAAAGTCTAATATTGGGTGATGTTATGTGAAACCCTAATTGATAAAGATGGGAAACCCTAACCCTAATGAAGGAATAGTGATGTCATCTTTGTATTGCATAATATGTAATTGATATGGTTGTTATCAAGTATACTAACCATGCAGGTATCATGAGATGATGAGCATAACCAGGTATGAGCTATGATGTTAATGGGCCTTGTGAGCCATTATCTTATTTGTTGCCTACTGAAAGGTGACAAGAAGTTTAATATTCCTGGTTAACTATGTGAGATGCTTGTGTAACAAGTATCATGTATACCTTGGTCAGATGAATTGGAGGTAATAATTACCTAATAATGGTAACCATGTTCAGTGATGAACTAAGGGTTGAATAACCAGAACCAGTAAACATGATGATGATATTGTTGAGGGATGTGAATTCCCAATAATGAGATAAGGGATTGAGATACCAATGTTTTATAAAGTTTTGAAAAGTACTTGATGGAAGTATTACATGTTTCTTTGTAGCATTTGTCATAATAATTCTTGTTTGAAAGCTTGACTAATGTTAAAAGAATATGGTAATGTACTTAAATAATCAAGTGGAATTTTATCATGTAGAGCCCTGGCCATAGATCCATCATCGTCAGTAGCTGGTGATGGTGAAATGGATTCTCCTGTTAGTTAATCCGGAGCGAATATTGTTGAATATGCAGAGTTTCTCCTAGATAAAAATAGGAGGATTAGAGTGCAACTTTGGTTGTAACTCAAGATATGTATAAGAGCATGGTGAACAGGCCCATGGCTCAATGTGATAGTGCATGAATGTGTTCATGGCTCAGAGAGCACGGTGAACTGGCCCGTGCCTCAGATTTACTAGCGTCGGGATCTGTACCAAGGTGGGCTAGAGAATGGGTATCCCATGGGAGCTAACCATGTGACTGAGGTCACTTAACCAAGAGACTGCGGTCCTGCTTGTGGTCTCGCACTGAACGATACGGATGACATCGAGGAGTCTGACTCTTCCTTTGATCTTGTATGGTACCAGCTTTGGGTTTCACAACCAAAGGTTGGATTTGAGCGGTACGGCTCACTTCCTCAGGGCATAAGTATGATTGTAAAATGTAATCAGCCATGTAGTGTATTTGCTTAAGGATGGAATACGAAAATCATTGGTTGATGTTACATTGCTTAATGTATCCCAAAATGGATAAATGTTATACATGTTCTTCATATTCCTTATTAAAATGGATAGATGATTTACTACTTTATCATTTATAATTGAAATGCTCTAAAAGATGATGTTGCTCAATTCTGCTTAATATTGATTAAATTCTACTTTTCAATAGAGATTCCTCTACTCAGTTTATTATTGTTTATCTGCAATAATAATATTTATGGTGGAGAGTTATATCTATCACTGGGACATGGGTCTCACTCCATTGATCACCAACATTTTAGGTGACGCGGATGAGGAGAAAGAAACCATATACCAGGGGAAGGACAGCAGCATCAGGGATAACAGTAACATCCCAGGTGGAGATACTAACTGTTGTGTCTTGTAGATATGAGTCCTATGTGTCGTCTCTGTACTCTCAGGTCCTTGGAGTCAGTAGTTAGTGCTTTTGTGATTGATCTGAGACTTTGGTATCGAATGCCTCGAGGTTTCATGTTGCATATGTGTAGATTTAACAGAGCAGATGTTGTATGTAATCCTCGAGAAGAGAAGGTACATGGTATGTACTTTGTGGACCATAATGTATATATGATATTTTGGTTCTTGTTATAAGAGTTTCCTGGAAATGGATCTCTTTGCAAATGGTTTTAATTTTTAGTGATTTTTGTTAATCCGCTATTTATATTCAATTTCGCTTAATTGTAATGATTTGTTTATCAGTTCGGTGATGGGTCATCTCACAACTATAGCAAGGACCAAGGATAACAGGAATGAGAAAACTTGAATGAACTCCAAGGATTCTATTTATAGTTGGGGGTGTTCCTTTGAGTGTGGGATCACTTAAAAATGAACAATAGCCATTTTACAACTTGCTAGGGATCTATTTTCACTTCTAACAACTCTCAAACAATTGGAATCACTTTTTCTATATTTTTCACACTGTACATTTGGTCAAGTGTAAAAAAGGTAATTCGACCGATCCACTAACCGACAAAGCCAATTTTCAAACTATCGGTCGAGTTTGTTTCAAGAAACTTGACCGATGAGTCAAAATCAGTTTTGGTCAATGAGTCAATCGATCAAGTTATGTGAGTGTACAGCTTGACCGATTGATCGATTTCCAAAAATATGTCACTAGTCGGTCGAGATCCAAACTCGACTGACATAGTTGCTATGACAAAATTTTCAAAATGGTTTATGAGTGACCAAACTTTGGAATTAAATGTCCCTAATTTTTTCTCATCTTAGTTACAAGTAATATCATCAATACAAGTGATTACAAAAATAATGTAAGGTGGTTTGGAGTGATTTCCCAAATTTCACACTTGCATTGATTTTGACTTGAACTTGAACAACTAACACTGATTCGGTCTGGACACGATGGATGAGGAGACATTATGGGCACTCGCTAGATGTATAACACCCTATGAGACAAGGCTTCTCATGCATGTAGAGGAGAATGGTAGAGGAATATATAAATTGCCAAGCCCTATATTCACTCAATGATAGAGGTGAATACTTGTACAACGAGACATTTCCTGACTTCTGGCAAGCTGTTCGCCCACGCATGCCTGAGTGTAAGTTTGCAAAAGCACTCTAGCATACACGCTGCATTCCCCGATAGGCAACAATAGTCCAAAAGGTGCGTAACAATGGACTACTCATGGAGGATCAAATTGCAAGATGGAGTGAGGACTATGACACATCGTACTCACTATGTAACGGTGGTGAAGAATCAACATCACACCTAATTCTATCAATGCTCATATACATCTGTTGTATGGTCCACACTCATGAGGGGCCATCAGGGGGTGATGGATCTGAATCCGTGCTCGCAACATGATACCGCCACTCGTTGGAGCGATATACACACGAGGTACCTTGTGTTCCTTGCACTTGCTGTAGCTACTTACTTTGTTTGGATGGAAAGAAATAAAAGAAGACACGGAGAGTAGGGACAACCTTGTACTACACTAGCAGCACAGGTTAGGAGGTCGGTGAGGAACGTAATGTTTGCACACCCATCATGGAAGGAACAGCTACCGTGCGGGCTTGTCATTGTGTGAGACGTCCACTCAAGTGAAGACGCCAGACGAGGCCAGGTGGTGCGACACACACACATCCTAGTCTTTGTATCCAGCTCGGGTTGTTTTGGACGCGAGCATGCTCACGTGCATGAGGGGTACGACTGAGATCAATTGTGCCCATCTTAGCAGTTTGCTCATTCTATTCCTTTTGTGGTCGGGCATCCTCTTTAGACTGACCCGGAGGAGTGACTGTGATACAATCTTATTAGGTACTTTGTACAACTCACCTCCCATACTTGTTGATTGCCCTGAACAACCCTAGGTTGGACAGGACACAGTTGGTAAACGGGGGTGAGAGTTGGCCTTAGGGCATTTTTTCAGGTTTGTTTCCATTCTGTAAACAAGTCTTTGTATGAGCACTTAGTGCTAAGGGCTGGGGTTTTCCTAAGCCCTTCTCGAAATAAAATTACCCAATATTCGGGACTTGAACTTGAACAAGCTAGGGCTTGTGTAATTTGATCATTTTCATGTACCAAAAGCCTGAAATCAATCTTGAACAGACATATTAGATATATAGGAATGGAATGGTTAAGTCATTATCAAAATATGGACATTGTATAACTGTTAAGTCAACACTCTCCCCCTTTTTGACAATGACAAACCATTCCTCAATCATATTGAAAAGGATATGTAAATTTATACCTTAGCCTTGTGAATTGCAATGTGATTCATAATTTTTACAATGTGAATTTATCCCCCTCAATCTATGCTCATTCTTACTTACATAGTTAGTCTTTCTACACAAAGCAATATAACATATATATACTACATGATCCTTTAGCAAGTCACATGATAAAGCATATATTGACCAAGAAAAGGATAACATAGATAATAAAAGAAATATGGTATAGCTTCAAAACATTGAAATTCTCTCCCTCTTTTGGCATTATCAAAAAGGATGGGGGTATAAGAGAACAAAAACCGGTCTTCTCTTAGCACAACCAAAACATACATCCACTAGATAAACATGCAACCTCATAGCACACATCAAACAAAGACAAGAGAGAGAGAAGCAATCTGAGTCATAATCAAAATATGGATAACATACCATTAACTCATGAGATATAGTCAACCAAAGAGTAAGTGTACATATGATTAAGATTACAACACTAAAAGCATGTCCTCAAAACAACTACAAACCAAAATGATGAAAACAACGTGATGATAAAAATAGTACATCTCAGATAATGTGCTCAAATGTTTGTAGTACAAAATAGTCTAGAAAGATACATATGATCAACATCTATAGACTAGAAACTAAAACATATAAACATCTAGGCTATCTAAGTCCAGAGGGTCATCATCATATGCATCAACATCATCATTAGAGGATTTAGGCTTGTAGTCATCATTTCCATCTGAAGAGGCAACAAAGATAGCCATGTCACCTTAATCACCAGATGCACCAGCAAATCCACCATCAGATCCATCAGAACAATCCTTGCCATCATCCTCTGATGCCTCCTCATCAGCAACAACTTCCTCATCATCCTGGTCTGGAATCTCCTCATCGATAGAAGGATCGAAACTATGACCGAGCCACATGTCATTTTGCTTAGCCCAAGACATACCAAGGTCATGCAACTCTTGGGCTTGAGGAAAATTGGGAGCAGAGGTGCTAAATCCTACAAGTAAGGTAGCTATAGGACCAGTAGGGAGAGATAGCACACCAGGGGTAGATCCACCAGTAGTAGAGGGTGTAGTTGTAGAAGAAGTAGGTGGAGAGGCTGGGTGAAAGTGATTTTTTGCATAGGATACATAATCACCTCCTGCGTAGGGCTGGTAGGCAAGGTAAGGATGGGTACAGCATAGGTTCATGGTAGACATGATAGCATAGAGATCTTGATGCATATGCTCCTGAACCTGAATGTTGTATGTCTGCTGATGCATTGTGTAACCCCTAAGGCTTTCATTTGATACATGAAAAGAGGTGTAGGCAGGTCGGGATGGATGAGGTGGTCGAGGTGCCTGGGTGGAGGAGGAGGCTCCAGGTGTGGTAGAAGAAGGGGTAGGCATGCTCTTCTGAATTATGGTCTCACTGATGCAAACTCCTTTTTGAGAAGTTTTGTAATGAAGGTCATGAAAAAGAGACTTGCCAGTGGCAGACTGAAACATAACATAAATCAAGGTTGGGTAGGGTGGGTGGGTTCCACTAGTGTTCTTACTAGAGTCAAAGCACTTCATGGGATGGAGAACATATATGGCCCACTTGATCTGATGTTCTTCAAGATATAGAACATAATCACTGCGATATTCTCTGCAATTTTAGTTTGATTTTACTTTGGATGAATATTACAGTTGACTACCATGGCGAGTATGCAGTTCTTCAGGCCTAAGGTAGAGGAGGGAAGGGTAGACTTCTTCCGATAGGGAAACTGAGGCTTCTTTACGAATTTATGTATGTTAGGGAGAGTGATATCATATTGCTTGTAGAAGGCCTCAGGGTCTAGGAAGTTAAAATACTTAGGGTAGTCCTTCCTACACGTGTTAGTCACCTCATCACCCGAGAAAAAGATATTCAAGGTATCCTTGGAGGCTTGAAATTTCTTCCTAAAAATCATGGAAGTAAGAACAACTTGAGTATTTGGTGGATGTATAAGAGTGTCGTAATTCCATTGCAAATTTGCATAGAATTTGTGAGTGACTTTGGTGCCTGTGATGGAATTGTGATAGCACACACATTCAACACTTAGGGCAGATAGGTGGTGGTCGTACATCAAGTCGACAACTAGATCAATGGACTTTTGTCTATACAGGCGTGGCTTAAATACGACACAAAAAGGGAAGGGGTTCTTAGGAAGGAGCTCCTTGTACCTATTTAGACCTTCATTGGAGACAAATAAGGTGTCATCAAAAGGAATCAAGAAAGAGTTGGAGGAGGAGGATGGTTCTCCAGAGGGGGTGGCTGTCTTTCTCCTATTGGAATCCATAGAGGCGAGATAAGAAGATGGAGAGGTAAAAAATGTAGGAAACACCACCAAGAACGGACCAAACACCTGGGATTGATGAGAAATAGGTCTAGGGAGGTCGAGCAAGGTTGGGATAGGGCTAGGGTTGAGAGCTTGAGGGAGCTAGAGAGTGAATTGATCGATTTTTCTCTAGTTGAGAGGGAGAAAAGTCAGCCAAACTACACTTATGTTTGCTCCATCCCGACCATCGATTGGGTTCTGTGTCTGGGAAACTCGAATGGCTTTTTACAAAAGCCCTCAGCCACAGATCGATAAAGTTGGCAACTCGATCGATGGTCAACCTGAACCAATATTAGAAATTTTAATTTCTAGCCATTTGAGTGCTAATAAAATTTATTTTTCTAGTCCATTTTTCATTTTAAGCATATTTAGGCACATATCACTCATCATTGGCTAATTTTTAGGGATAAAATAAGCATTTGAAGAAAATACCCAAAACAAGCAAAAAATAAGGCATACAACCATGGAATTTTAGCACTTTAGCAAGCAAGGGTGATCAAGACATGATCAAACCATACACGATTGATAGCAACTAACTAGCAGTCATATCATATTCATCCAAAGAGGTTATGAGTAGTTTAGATCTAATAAAATTAAATTTCTCCCTAGCTAGAGGTTTAGTAAAAATGTTTGCCAAATGATTTTCTGTGTCCACACGTGTGATATATATTTTCTTTTTGGCAATGTGATCACAAAGAAATTAATGACATACCTCTATATGCTTGGATCTACTATGAAATATAGGATTATAAGATAAATTGATTGCACTAGTATTATCACAAAAGATAGGAGAAGCATAAAAATAAATGTTAAAGTCTTGGAGCATTTGCTTCATTTAAAGAACCTAGGCACAACAACTCCCGACTACAATGTATTCAACCTCGGTAGTTGATAAAGCCACTTTGCTCTATTTCTTAGGGAATCAAGACACCAAGCACGGTCCTAGGAGGAAGCAAGTGCCGCTTGTGCACTATCTATCAGTCAAGCATCTTGCATAATCTGAATCACTATAAGTCGTAAGAGTAAATTCCCATGACTTGGGATACCACAATCTACAATTTGGAATTTTGGCTAGGTACCTTAAAATCCTCTTAATAGCTATAAGATGTGATTTCTTGGGATTTAATAGAAAGTGAGAACACAATCCAATACTAAACATTATATTAGGTCTAGAGGCAGTTAAATAAAGTAAACTTCCAATCATACCTCTATAGAGCTTCTCATTCACTTTCTCACCTTCTTCATCTCTATCAAGTTTGGCGGTGTTTGACATGAGTGTTTCCATCAGCTTGGTGTTCTTAATCACAAAGTGTTTCAGTAGCTCACTTGTGTACTTGCCTTGGTTGATGAAGTTCCCATATTTAGTTTGCTTGATTTGAAAGACAAGGAAGAATGTAAGCTCACCCATCATGCTCATCTCGAACTCACTCTACATAAGATCACTAAAGTCCTTGCAAATATCAAGATTAGTTCCACCAAAAATGATATCATCAATATAAATTTGAATGATAAGAAAATTGTTAGAAGTATGTTTGAGAAATAAGGTAGAATATACTTTGCCCATAATATACCCATGATCTAACAAAAAGTTATTTAATTTATCCTACCAAGCTCAAGGTGCTTGTTTGAGTCCATAGAGAGCTTTTTGCAACAAATAAATATGGTTAGGTAAACTATCATGTTCAAAGCCTAGGGGTTTTGCAACATACATATCCTCCTCAATTGTACCATTCAAAAACACACTTTTAAAATCCATTTGATAAAGAATAAAGTTCCTATAACTAGCAAAGGCAAGCAACATATGAATGGACTCAATTCTAGCTACGTGTGCATATGTTTCATCAAAATCTATACCATCCTGCTAATTGTAGCCTTGAGCCACTAACTTTCTTTGTTTCTTACCACCTTGCCACTTTCAACTAGCTTGTTGTGGTAGACCCACTTGGTGTCAATGACATTTCTATCACATGGTCTTGGCACTAGGGTTCAGGCTTTGTTCTTATTGAATTGCTCCAATTCTTCTTGCATGGCTAGGATCCATTCATCATCCCTAAGAGCTTCTTTGATGTTCTTTGGCTCAAGTTGTGAGATGAAGGTGCTTTTGGCTTATTCTTTGTTGAAGGCAACACACATCTTCACTCTTTTGAAAGGGTCACATAAAATCTTCTCTTTTGGATGATTCTTTGCAAAGTGGGGAGTTGGATCCTTCTTCTCTTCATGTTTATCTTTTTCTTGAGTAGCTAACTCTTTTTCCTTTTGGGTGATGTTGAGTTCTTTTAAGATAGAAATCACCTCACCTGCAACATCATCATTTGGAAGAATATCTTTGGGAATAGAGGGGTTAGTCTCAATAAACTTAACTTTCATAGATTCTTCTACTATAACAAGATCAACATTAAACTCTCTATAAGCCTTGCTAGTAGTGTTATATCCAAGAAAGAAAGCCTTGTAAGATTTCAAGTCAAACTTGTCAAGAGAATCTTTTGTGTTCAAAACAAAATAAGGACATCCAAAAACATGGAAATACTTGATAGAAGGCTTCCTACCATGCCATAGCTCATAGGGGGTTTTCTTTAAAGAAGGACGTGTGAAAACCCAATTTTGCACAAAACATGAGGTACTAACGGATTCGGCTCAAAACTTCTTTGCAGTGTCATACTCTAAAATAATGGTCCTAGCCATTTGATGTAGTGACCTATATTTCCTCTCTACAACCCCATTTTACTGAGGTATTCGAGGTGAAGAATAGTTATATGCATATCCATATTCTTAACAAAAACGTTCAAAAAGATCATTTTCAATTTCTCCCCCATGATCACTACGGATAGAAATAATCAGAAAAGAAACTTCATTCTCAACTTGATTACATAAACTAGAGAAAACATCGATTGTATCATTCTTTGAAATGAGAAAGAAGATCCAAGTATATCGAAAGAAATCTTCGACAATAACAAGACAATACTTGGAACCATGAAGCGATTGAGCTCTTATTGGTCCAAATAGATCAATATGGAAAAGTTCAAAAGCTATCTTGGTACTAAGGACTCCTTTGGATGTTTAGGAGGACTTGGTTTTCTTTCCTTGGGTACAAAGTTGGAATTCCTCATCCTTTTCAAAATCTAATTTGGGATGTCCCTTGACCAAGTTCTTTTTTCTCAACTTCTTCAATTGATGCATATTTACATGACCAAGCCGACGATACCAAAGAGAAATATCATTCAAATTGACTACTGGACATCTACCAACTATAGGCTTTATAGAGTCAAGCATAATTACATAAAGATTTTCATTTCTGGTTCCGTTATATATGACAAGATAAGTGAGGGAATATGGAATCAATCATTCAAAAGATGTAAATAGCACAAGGTAACCATTATCACATAATTGACTTACAATTATTAAATTGTGATGTAGGACGTCCAAAAAAGAACATTCTTGATGCATAAGGATTCACCTATATCACCCTCACATTTTACCTTACCTTTTTTGTTGTCTCCAAAAGTAACTGAACCTTTGTTCTTCTTGGTGAAATTGTTGAAATGGCTTATATCACCTGTCAGGTGTTTAGTGCAACCACTATCAACAATCCATTATCCTTTTTCCTCTGGCTTTGTTCTAACCCTTAGGTGCTCTTCCTACAAATCCCAAACCACTAGTACCACTTTGTTTCGTAGAATGGTCAAGGATTTCATTTAGGGAGTTTTTCCCTTTGAGGAAATTCTACATATAGGTTCTAAGTCTATGATTGTCATCAGTGAGAGATATAACAGTAGAAGACAAACTAGCAAGATAATCTTTAGCATGAACATGGTCAGCCTCTAAATAGATGGCTTAAGTCAAATAAGAATCTTTTTCAAGAGAAATAGAAGTAACATCATTACTAGGAAAAATAAGTCTAGAAGATATTAACTTGACCAAGAAGCCTATCATTTTTAGTTTTAGCAATTGAATTTCTTTGAGATAAACATCTCTTTCATCTCTACGAGCATCAACAATAAGCTTAAATTCAGCTTTTTTAGTTTTAAGTGTCTCAAGATCATTTAGGAACTTTTGGTTGTATTCCTTAAGAGATTCAATGTTCTTAAGGTAAACACCATTCTATACCTCATTTTCATTGTATTGGAGCTCAAGATCAAGAAATTGGCCTTGCAAGTTATCAATGCTCTCAAAATGAATTTTCTCATTTTTCTCAAGAATTTCAAGTTTAGCATACAAGTCGTCAATGATTTTTCCTAACCTCTTCTTTTTAGATTTGCATTTAGAATAAGAAGAATGGGTAGAGACAAGCATATCCATAAGAGTTTATTTAGCTAACCCATGCAAGATTACCTCACTTACCTCACTAACCTCACCAATATCTTCACTTGTACAAGCAATGAGTGCAAGGTTGCACTCTCCATCTTCATCGGAGCTTCAGCCACTAGAGGATGATGCTCCAAGCTACATGAGCTGCATCTTTGTGTCTCCTCTCCTTCTTATCCTTCCTCTTGTACTTGCTATCTTTCTTGTACTCTTCTTCCCTCTTTGTGCTGCTCTTTTGGTGTGACTTTCTTGCCTTAGGAAATTCACTCTTGTAGTGTCCTTTTTTACCACACTCGTAGCACCTTGAAGTAGAAGAAGCATATTGATTTCCTTTGAAGTGCTTTCCCTTGGAGTAGTTGGCTTCATGCTCACTAGGGCCATCATATTCACTAGAGGAGGAGGGAGAGGTCCGACAAGCAAGTTGTTGTTGGAGGATGACAACCTACACTTGATCTATGAAGGCACTTTCTTTGATCTTCCTTGCTTCCTTCTCTTCTTTCTTGGATTCCTCTTCTCGTTTGTCAAGTCTTGGCTCATGAGCTTGTAGATTGCCAATAAGCACCTCAGTTGGAATGTCACGAAGACTTCTCACTTCTTCAATGGAGGTCACCTTTGAATCCCATCTCTTTGGTAGAGACCTCAAGATCTTTGACTTGATTGCTCCTCTATCCAAAGTGTGTCCCAAAGCAGATAGGCCATTGATGATGATGTTGAGCCTAGAGTACATCTTAGAAACTCCTTATTTCTTCCCCATCTTGAAGTTCTCTAGGAGGTTGTTCAACATGTAAATCTTTACCTCCTTCACTTGATTTGTGCTTTCATAAGTGATGCACAACTTATCCCATATCTCATAGGTTGTATCCAATGAGGAGATGCGGTTTAACTTGGTTGGGGTGAGGGATGCATAGAGGATGCTGATTGCTTTGGCATTGATCTAGTCATTGTTTAGAGTAGCTTCATTCCATGTTGACATTGTTCTAGTGGGATCCATGTAGGGTGTAATTATCACCTTCCACATATCAAAGTTCATTCCCTGATTGTAGAACTACATGCGCCTCTTCCAATAGAGGAAGTTGGTGCCGTCGAAGACTAGTGGGCACATGGAGAAGGATACCTCTAGGTTGAGTGAACCAAGTAGGTTCTCACCCATCTTATCATCCCACAGGAGATTTGTTGGAGAATATCCTTTCTCTAACACCACTTGTTGGATCTATGGATCTAGAGGGGGGTGAATAGAGACCTTCAAATTATTTCAATTTAAACCAAATGCTTAAGAACAATTTGAAGTCCTATGCAAGAAAGCACATCTAGGAGGAGAGAGATTGAAACATACACTTAGACAGGGTGGTTAGAGTGGTTCCAATCTCCAAACTAGGAGACCATCAATCCACTACCTAGATAGGTCACCTCTAGGACTTTGCTACCCATGTATACTTATATTCCATCATAAGAGATATAAGGAGACCACCATACATCCAAGGACATACATACTCAAGACAAGAGTCTTTCACCTGCACAAGGACTTACCCACTTGATCAGGATGTCTTCATCCTTCAACAAGGACTTACCCACACTTGCATCAAATCTTTGGCCTTTAAGGAATTACCCACTCTTCTTGAATCTTTGCCTTGCCCTTCTCCTTCACCTGGATAAGATCTTCACACTTTCTTCAACTTTGAAGAGGAACAACAACTTCACCTTCAGTCGGGGAAGCTCACTTCAACCTCTGCTCTTTGAGAAAGGGTATTGACAAGATGGAAGGAATGAAAACTTTACAAGATAACATGGAGGTAGATCTCTTACAATATGCCTAAACTCATTCATAATGATGAAAAGCTTTGTAAATGAGAGAGAGAAAGGGGTTCAAAGGGTTGTATCACACTCAACTATAGCAAGGACCATGGATAGAATGAATGAGCAAACTTGGAATAAACTCCAAGGGGTCCTATTTATAGCTGGGAGTGTTCCTTTGAGTGTGGGATCACTTAAGAACGAAAAATAGCTATTTTACAACTTGCAACAGATCTATTTTTACTTTTAACAGCTCTCTGACTGTTGGAGTCACTTAATCTGCATTTTCCGTACATTACATTTGGTCGAGTTTCAATAAAGGTAACTCGACTGATCCACTAACCGACAAATCCAATTTTCTATGTATAGAGCTTCTTGCTTGTCATGTATATGATTCCCTGAACTATGTAAAGCAAGAATATGTACATATTTGTTTATTTATTTTGATTCAAATCATGTTGTTGTAAAACAATTGGTCATAATCAAGTTTTTACAACATGGTATCAAAGCTCTAGATAGTCAATACTCATGTATATCTCATGGAAATGTAGGTTTAGTTAGAAAAATTATATCAAAAGCATATATTCAAGGCAAATAGTTGATAGAAAACCCTAGTTGAAATCACTAGTGTCTGTATCTCAACTAGAAATACATAGAATTTTTATACCTCATTTACTAAATTTTGGACTGCTCATCTAGGTATGGATTTATTTAGAGTACAATTGATGGATATCTTTTGAGATGCTTGTGAGGAATAGTTTCATTGTTGTAGGTATACCAATGGTTAGAACACCATAGATTGTCTCTATAATTTTTCTCACACATAAATAATAGCAAACATGGGAACATAGAATATATAGATAATATAAACCTTGAAATCATTGGATTCATGTAAATATTGTGAGATGTGATGAATTCCAATTTAAATATTCAATATAAATTGTGAACAATATGAATTTCAGCAATTTTTTATACTAAAAATGAATGTAATTAATAAGATGATGGGGAATAACCATCACGTGTAAGTAGTAACAAGTTGAGGTGTAAAAGGAAGGGTGTTAGGTGAAATATCTAGCATAATTACTCCCAATCCACTTAGTTATTGGTGTGGTTTCTTCACTTTACATAATGAACTCACCAAAGTGATTTCTACTACTTGTGAAAATCATAAATCCAGAAACAAAAAGTTCACCAACTAAATCAAAATGTCAGAAAAATGTGTATATAATTACCTTAATATAATGAAAATAAATGATAATATTTCAATATATATAGGTGAAACCCTACACTATACCAAACTTGTTCCAAGAAAATGTAATGTCAGTTATAGACTAGATTACACTTAGAGGTGTGTCCCTCATAGTAACTTTGAGAGTGAAAAAAATCTTACAAATAGACAATAGGAATTTGTCAATACAAATTGATAAAATATGTCACTTTCAAAATATATAATTTCAAATTTTGAGCAACTTATATAAAAATATATGTCATTGCTCTAGTAGTAAATCCACACAAATGCAAGTTTAAGTGAAAAAATTGAGATTTACAGTTGCATCCCAATACATATTAAGATAATTAAATTGTAAAATGTGGTAGATATTAGGACCTCTAGATTTTTGAACTACCAAAATTTAGAGATAAATAAACTTGGGATAATTCATATTGAACTAAGCATTATATTGATATCAAACCCTACCCCACTTGAAATGTGGAAATGAAAATTTGTTGTATATCATAATTCTTGACCCAATAAAAGGTATCATAAAGATTTGTGGGTGCAATATTGAGTTTTAGAAAATGAATCTTTTAAGCTTGACCTCAATTAGTGTAGTTTCTATAATTATTTATTTGCCTAACTTGAATTCTAATAATGTTTATAGACCCATGATGTGGACCCTCAATATTCATACCCAAACATGACACTAGAAATCTTGTATGGACCAGTCTATGTGCTAGACCCAAAAGGTAATATAGTTTTAAAGTGGATTCCAATATCTCCATGGGTGTATTATGAGAATGGTTTAATTATCATAGGTAGAATTTGATCTAGTGAAAGGAGAATTACACATGTATATTTTAGTTGAAGACTATACTTGAGTAAGCTACAACATCATGTTGGAAAAAGAATGATGGAGTATACCTTACTAGGAATGTGGTTTTGAAGAAGGATTACATTTCAGGGACACAATCCCTTGGAAGGGTGGGAGACTTGTAACATACTGAATTTTAGACTCTAAAATTATTTTGATCTCATCACTTTAGAACCTTAATTTCTTTCACAAAATTTGTGTTTCGATTTTCTTATGAATACATTAAATCTTGTCCAAAAAATCCAATTCTTGATGTTCTTGGTAGATACAACTAGATCGTCACCCACTATCATATAGATGATGAATCCCGTAATTGGGTCTTTGTCTTGTGTCATTTCACCCATTATTCACATCTAGATGTTTCATTATACATGATTTTTTGTAATAAACTCTAATATTATGAAAAGAACATATGGATGGTTTTTTCATGTTTGATACATACTTTGAATTATACTTTATGTAAGGTAGAGAAGATGGTTTAATCTAGGGTTTCCCCAGACTTGGTGGAGACCAAAATGAGGCTAAATGTACCCCCAACCTACCTCAACTGATCACAAAATGTATGAAATCAATAACCTCCATGAATGACCAAGTTCATGGCTCAAATGCATGGGAAGTACCCCCCAAAGCAGCTATGCTACCACAGAATGTCTATTATGGACATGTCCTAATCACAAAAAGATGAACCAATTTGGTAAAGTGGTTGTGCTAGTTAGAATGTACATGTCGGGAGATTCTAGAATGATCGTTCTATAAACCCTTAAAACTCAAGACTTCACTATTCATTCCATCCTTCCACTATGGTTGTTCCCATCCACCACAACCATTCCCAATCCCTCCCACAATGTATGTTCTTCCCATAATGATTGTTTTACTTACCAAACCCTACTACTTCCCCAATTTCATTTTTCCTACTTGTCCTCGCTTAACCCTAGACCCCTATATAAGCCTTGTGGGTAGATGGAGGTTGAGGGTTGGCTCCCTTGAGTGTTCATTTCACCTCCCTATAACCTACCTACCACCATCCACATCCATTTCACTATCTTCCACCCAAATACCTAGGTTTTAGAGCTTTGTCCACTATCCATCTATTTCCATGCCTTTCCACCTTAGAGAAGGGAAGTACTCAAGGTTGCAACTGTTGTAGAAGAAGATTTTAACCTCTACGTCAAGATCCATGACTTCTTCTATCTCTTTTTTCTCCATTTTGTATTTGTAATTGTCATGAGTATATAAGCTCTATTGGTGGGATATTTGAGAGAATAATTTTATTTTAATACCATGTTGGGGAATAATAACTAAAAACACTACAATTTGTTAAAAATGGTATCCTTATGTTTTTATCCCATTTAACTTGCAATGGTGCTTGATGACTGAAGCCACGTAAGCATATAATAATGTGATATATGTTGCTTTTTGGAGAAAATCTCCTAATTCCAACTAGTGGATCCTTAGCTATCTACCCTTCTTCATATATACCCATCTATCCTTCTATCCCTAGGTGTGAGATCTAAGAAGCTAGTAGTGACTCACTTAATGTGAGTAGAAAAGATCATGTCAATAGGTTGGACGGAGTATAAAAGGAGGCATATCACCCTTCTCCTACACTCCATGTGTAACACCCCACTTTTTCAAAACATATCAATTACTAAGCGGGAGCATAATTCTCAAGGGGGTGTCGCAAACATGATAATCATTGCATAAAAATATGATTCATTGAACCAACACATTCAATTTTAGTTTCTCACATTATTATCATAACATGAAACATACACTTGAAAATCATACATGCTTATCATAACTTGGAAGAAAACCTAAAGGGATTGTTCTATTATAGTTTCCACCCACTTAGACCTTTCTTATTGAATATCCTCAAAATAGTCATTGCACATCAGATAGCTCCAATCCTCTAAGCTTGCTCCTTACCTATGGGATCACAGCCCCAACCATGATACAAACAATTTTTAAGTGCAATTGAACATGTTATATCTTAAAGAGAATATGTAAAGTGAAAATAAATTTGAAATATTACTAATGAAAAAAGACCTAATTGCTTTTAGCTCATGTCTTTTACCTTGGCCTATTTAAGAATCCTCGGGTTTGCACATAATTGCCTCTTCTCTTATATATTGACGTCCTCTTGGGTTGAATCAAATTGACTCTTCATATATGCACCTAAGTGCCTTATAGTTTTCCTTCGTGGAGCCTATTGGTGAGGATCTTATATAGGTTATCTTTTATCATTATGTTTCTTTTGGAAACCCTTAACTTGCTCTTATATCTTAATCGCAACTTTATCTTTACTATACATGAAAGATGATGCATCAACTATTGGAATAAACATGACATCTAATTTATTGTAATTCCATTGACTTTTAATAACTAAAACAATAGATAATACATTCATAGAATTCATTGTACATACATATTTATAATCAACCAATACTTATGTTCAAATTACAGGGGCTACTTACCTCTCTCTTAGAGAAGATCCTATTGGACCTCTAAGGTTGATGAACCCTAATCACTTACTTAGGTTCATTGAGACCCTAATTACCATGTTAAATCAGTTAACATCCATTAATGATTACTCCTTAGCTTGAGTTTTAGGGTATCATGATCTTTAATTATTTAGGGAAAATAAGAGTCAAATTAGGCTATAAAACTAATTATTGTTCCTTGTTAAAAAACCTATCTGTCAAGTATTTTTATGAAATATTCTAACATGAGGCCAATTACATAAATTTTTTGAAGATGATAAAGAAAATTTAGAAATTATTTAAAGTTCTTATCAAAAGTATGGAAAACATCTTAATGAAAAGATGGTTACAGGCTCATATCACATGCCAGGTCTCGGTTGCATGACTGGGTGAACTAGTCAAAATCCAAGTATGGATAATCTTTATGTGATGAAATCAATTGAATTTGTAAAATTATTTAATTTTCCCCTAAAGGGTCATGCCATAAAATCCTTGGGTAAAGGGTAAATTGTAAAATTCACATCTAGGATCTTATTTATCCATTCTAACTCACACAATGAAATAAATGATGTACTCCGGTGAGATCCCATGACAAAGGCCCATACATGTTCACTGTTATCAAATACCAAGCACACCAACACAAACTTCAAGTATCTCCGGTTCCAATGAGCCCAAGCATAGCTCTTGTGGTAGCCAGGATCCCAACCAAGCCTCACCACTATGAAAGAGCAAAGAGGAGATAGGGGAGCCTATTGGAGTTGTGAAAAAGATCAATAAAAAGAGAAGGTGAAGCTACTTGCATTCCTATTTGACTTACGGAGATGATCGGAGAAGAATGCATGTGAAAAACTCTCAAATCATTGAGATCCATGAGATTGTAGACACAAAATCCTAAAAAAGGAAAAAATGTAGTACTTCAAAGTAGGCCAATGAGAGTGTTATAAGATTTGTTAGGCATATATGAAGAGATCCTATGGTAGGTAACCAACATCGAGGACCTCGACCTTAGTGCTAGAGTCATGGTTGAGTGTTGCAAGTTTTGGGAGTTGGGTAGATACATGTTAGTGTGGTTGGGATTGAGGGAAAGTACAATATAACTCTCTGGGGTTTGGTGATGGTGTATGCATGTTTACTTATAGGTATGGAATCTTGGTATGTCTGGGAATCCCAACAGACTTGAAACATAGAGGAGAGTAGAGGAGTCTTGTGACAAGGAACTTTAGATAACAAATCCCTAGAGAGTTAGGGATCAGGAGACTCACCAAGATGCAATGATGGTGAAAAACTAACTACTTTCTCAAGAAGTTAATTGAAGAGAGGGATCTGGAGGATGAACAAGGAGTGCCTGAACAATTCTAGTCATCACACAAGGGAGACGAGTCCAGACCCACAAATGAGTTAGAGCCTGAAAGTCTGAGCAGACCCTGACTCCAGGTGATACAAAAAAAAACATGGAATGTTAGGAAATTGATAAATTACATAAAATTATGCTATTATAAGACTAAATTATATCACTTTATTTCCTAAATCTATTGGGGTAGTTAATGTTATTTGATTTTGAAAAAATTGGTATCTTATCAAATTTTACTACAAGGAATCTAAATATAACATATAATTTTTGTTTAAGGAATCACGACCACCAATTATTTCCTTTTTAGTTTAAACCTATACACAATCATCTAATGATCATCTAAAAATGATTAGAGGGTCGTACTTTAAAAAAACTCCAATTATTTTTCTAATTAACTCATGGAAATTTTATTAGAACGAACTTATGCACAACAGGTCAATATTGTTCCCAGCATGACTTATACAACAATTAAGGCTATTTTTGGTGTAATTAAATTACAAGCGATCCAGGAAATGATCTAATATTTTTGTATTTAATGGTTTGATAACATACTTGAATCTTATTATCATATTAGACTTTATTTTCATTGAAATCCATGATTTGAATTTTATTAGTGAGAAATTTCGTTTATAATTCCAAACTTATTGTGATAAAAAAATTGGGATTTTACACCATGACACCCTTTTCCACCAAGTAGAATATGAGATTCACTCCCTGAGACCCAGACTAGTGTGATTTTGATTGATTTATACCTATATCCCAGACAATAGAACCTCACAATGTTGGATAGGATGTAACAAAACTAGTTCTTCTATGTACAACCCTTCACTACCCATGGACAACTAGTAATGTAGCATAGTAAAGTAATATTAGTTTTAGTGCCCCGTCTCTCCCTAGGGCTCGACCATGACTTGTTATTCCTATACTACTCCGCATCCCAATCATTTGTAGAATTCTATAAGAGAGTGTCCAAAATGGGTTTTATAAATATCAAAGGACCCAGGTGTGTGCCTAAGGTACATCTAACCATGTAAATTAGCTAGGGGTTCTTATCAAGCTTTCTAGTGTCATTGATAGGGAGAGTGGTGCTCAACCTGCCTAGTTTAATTTACTTTGACTTTTTCTATTCACTCACTATAACTATTATTTCTACCTTGTGTTGTTCTTGTCTTTGATGTCACTAACTCTTCTTTATTTTAAAAATTGCATGTGACATCTCACTTTAGATAGGTAATAGATGGCTAACATTAACAGAGGATCGCAGCCACCACCTTACAATGAAGGAGTTCCAAGGCCCCTCCATGATTATATCACACTAGAAAACTACATATCTCCGATTGGTACAAGAATATATCAGATGCCTATGCAAGAATTCTCCATCCCTCCTGACCTTGTAGGACTGCTTCCAGTTTCTATGGGTGGATCATGAGATCCCTTATATGCATATTGAAACCTTCTTAGAAGCATGCTCTACTTTTCAAACCTCGCCACAAGTAATGAATATGTTTGTATTACTTTTTTCCCATTATCTATAATAGAGACGGCCAAAGATTGCTATCATTAAAAATGGAGACCATGAGATGGGAAGATGTGAAGAATGCCTTCTTGAAGAAATCCTACTTTATTGCAAGGTTGACACAATTTTGGAGGTCAATAGTTAACTTCAGACAAAATGACAACGAAAAATTTCATGATTCTTGATAAATATTTTAGAGGATATGGAGAGAGTGCCCTCATCATGAGATTCCTTTGTGGCATTTTGTCCATACTTTTTACACTATTCTCTCTCGAATGGGTCCAGCTAGACTAGATTCTTCTTATGGAGGTACTTTCTTGGCTCAACCTCCTGAGGAGTCATGGCCCTTGTTTGAACATTTGATAGAGAATTCTATGAATAGAGCTTCTAATGTGATCAACAATTTTGACCGTACAATTGGTTTGACACCTTCAACTTCTATAGATTGAAGCCCACATATGATGAAGATTCTTATTAAAATGTAAAATCTTATGAAGAATCAAGTGGGAAGTACTCCAACTCATTTAGCTACATCTATTGACTCATTTGGTGAAGAGGGGAAGACCCTTCACTCTCAAAGCAAACAAGAACAACAAGGCCAAATATACAATTCAAGGTTTGAAGATGAAGTCCTCTCAAGATTGAAAATATTAATGAGGTTTAGAAGATTGTAACAAGACTTGAGAATGGAATAGAGCATGTCTGCCTAAAACTTTCCCTCCATATGGAAGGGAAACTTCCTTCCCAACCCATGGTAATCTCCAAAAATGCAAGTGGACATGGGTGTACTTAAAAACTCCTATAGCCAACCCCAATGCAAGTGAAACCTATATATCATCTTCAAGGCCGTCCTAAACATTATACATCCCCACCACAACAACCACCATATCGATCCACCTACTAGTACCAATACCCCACTCCACCTTATATCAAACACCAAGGACCACCTCCACCTCCTCCACAACAGCAAAAACAAGATCCCTATCTTCACCATGAGCACACTAATGTTGTGATAGTTCTAAGGAGTGTAAGAGTTATTGAGATTTGCAAAATTCAAAGGGTAAATGATCATGTGAACCAAGGAAGTGTTGATGAAATGATGACATAGAAGACAATTGATTATACTATAATTAAGATAGTTGAAAATGATCGGGTAATACCTCATGTTGATTTGGGATACCATGTGTTCCACTCTTGATTCCATTTGTATGTTACACTATCCTTAGTTTCCCACCCATTAATCCAATAGTTCCACATGTGATGTCTCATGATAATCGTGTTGATATAAGTAAATCATGTACAAGTGAGCCCCCATTCCCCACAGTGTTGAATGATTCTATATCATCAATGAGATGGTTGAAACATAATGTTGACATCCTTGAGATCTTTAGGGAGGTGAAAGTAAACTTCCCATCCCATTTCTTGATGCAATTAAGAAAATTGCAGCTTATGCCAAGTTTCTCATGCATATATGCACTTTTAAGAGAAAGTCAATGAGAAGAATGTCCAAAAAGGTGAAGCTTTATAATAAAGTGAGATCAATTCTACAATATGCTCTTCCCATAAATAATAAAGAACTAAGATCCTCACTTCATACTTTTCTACATAGGGGGACATCACATAAACAAATCCCTAGTTGTTTTGGTATCTAGTGTGAAGTTAATGCCATATAGTATCTATGTTAAACTAGAACTAGGCAAGCTAGAGCCATCCAGTTGCACTCTTTGATTGGTGGATTGTTCTATCAAAGTGGATAGATGAAGGTTGGATGGTGTCTTATTGATTCTAGACAAAGAAATAAAAGATGTATTCCTGGGTGGATTACATTGTTCTTAATATGGAGCAATATGACAAGAGGATCCCTATATACTTGCGGAGACCCTTCTTGGAAACAATTGATGTCGATACAAACATGCATACTTGTAGAATGACAATGAAATTTATCACCATGAATGTGAGCATAAAAATATTTAAGGCTTCAACTAGACAAGAGGAATATAAGGCCATATATGAAAATGGTTTTCATTAGAGCTTATATGATAAATGGGATGAGGAAAAACTAATGAATGTAAATGAGAAATCCCTCTACTTTAGTAAAATACCCAAATAGTTTCCAGTGGCTTATTTATTGAAGGAATTACAAGCCCCGATGAAGGCACCTAACATTGCACTTGTGTGAGACAACCTATGTTAGTTTGAGATCTTTCTCACTCAAGATTTGTATTTTTATATACTTTTGTTTCATTTTTATAATTTACAAGAAACACATATACAAGCCATACCTGATCATTTTATTGGTTTTGATTCGTCTTAGAACAAAAATTCATCTTGTTGAATGATCCATGGAGTGGAAAATCCAAGTGGAGTTACAAAATGAAAAGAAACAGAACGTTGAATTGAACTCAAAAGCTACATGAAATTGGCCACCATGACCATGGTGAGGGTTGACTAGAACAACCATTGTCGATAGAATGGCTGTGGTGTCCATGGGCCACCCACTTGTGTAGAACATGGAGATATACACCTTTACGCTTAGACACCAGAGCTGCATGATCATTACACTATAATTCTAAGCATATATTTCATGATGAGAACAATATGGTTTAAAAGCTTGAGTGGTAGAATGGTAAGTCCTTGTTTTGCATTGTTCATTTTTTTTGAATTTGTGTTCATTTGTTTTGAATTTGTTTGAAATGATGAATTTTATGAATGACCCCTATAGTTGTCTAGTTGAACCTTTCATTCACATGTTTGCATCCTTTATTGCCATATGGTTCATGTTGTTGCATTTTTATGTAATTTTTCAAAATTTCAAAATTTTTGCACATTTACCCTTACATGCCATCTCGCATTGAACCACACACAGTTATTGCTAATTACCTTGTGTGTGACTAGTTTGGATGTTCTCTCGTGATGGTTCTTGCTAAGTTGTGTATATCTTGACGTGAATAGGGGCATTTTGCACCACTTTGGCCAATTTTTCCCAAACATGAAATTTCTTGCCTAAAATGCATGTAGCACAATCTCTACATTTGGGATTGAAATTTTTGATCTTGGGAAATGCATGAAGTTCTCTAATGGGGAGTGAATATAGCTAATATAAATTTATTTAGTTTCAAGCACAAGGAAGGTTGAATTGCAACTTGCTTAAGAGATAATACAATGAAAATGTAAAGTAAGTATTGAAAGTAATGAAAGCAGCCATAAGAGACACCAATGTAGAGTGGTTATGTCAAAAGACGTATGTCCAGTAGTTGGTTGTTCCCAATTGCGATTTTTAAAAATGTATTTTATTCCTTTTTGTTGACCGATACAAAATACATAAAACAACCAGTGTATTTTATGGCTCAAGACAACACTCCTTTTCTACCTCAAGAAGAACTTACACAATAGAGTAGATCACAATCAACCTCCAACTTTGAACATATACTTCTTGTAAGAATTAGCTCCAAGAAGCTTCCCCACAACCTTCTTGCGAGAAATAGTAAGAAGCACCAAGAACCACCAAGGTGAACTAGAGAGAAAGAAGGAAATTACAACTATTCCAAAGATTACAATTCAAGATCACGATGAACAAGTGATGGTCAAGCTTCACAAGGAATAAGAAAGACTATATTTGATGGAGTACAAAACTTGTATTGAGTTATGGCTAAGTTATGAAGATATCAATTAAAACTTATATGCTTGGATAAGGATAGCCTGTAATAGGTTACTCAAGTGTGTGTGTATCATGTGTCCATAAGTCACTCCTATACATAAAAAATACTTGGGATGCTCAATATAGTTGTTGGGGTGTAGGATGATTAAAAAGCTAAACTAGCACTTAGAATAGAAAAAGGTGAGTTAACAACAACCACATTATGTATGCAAAACACTCCCAGTTGAAATATTCTTCCACTGAGATCAATCTTGTTTGAACTATACTTTAAACAAGAATGATTCTCAAGAAATTTTTGAATGACTCTTTTTGTACAATGACTCTTTCTCATATGAATTATAATTTTACCAAAATGGATCTTGGTCAAAGAAGTGCTTGACTAAAATATTCCCTATAAAGATATTACTAATTTTTTGAAACATATCAAATAATTTTTTAATGACACCTAAAGATCTTAAAGAGTTGATATATGTGTGGAAAAGGGTTTACGGTAGGATTCATCTAGTCATCATTTGTTCTTACACCATTCATATCAAGTCGTAAAAATTTCACTTGTACAAAGCATATACATGATGCAGTTTGACCTACAAGCATCCAAACACATATATAATAGCATGTTCATTTTGTTGAATCTTTTTGAGTTCCTTTTTCATGTGAAAACACTAACTGCACATATTAGTGACACAAATGAGAAATATTTGTATCATCAAAATTAGAGTGTGGAATATCCTCCCCTACTTGACAATGACAATATATCCATAAGATAATTTGAAAGTAGAAAATTTAGGTCATCATTCCTTTAAATAAATGTAGATATCTAAATTTATCTTCATGGATATTTTCCCATCGAAGTCAAAAAGGTTACACTTACCAATGCTCCCTCTCAAGGAGACACTCCCCTCAAACATAGACATATTGGAGAGAGAATATATACCCAACTGAGAAAACAAGGATATACCAATTGAAACTAGAAACTATATGATATACCAATAGGAAATGGATACATTGTATAGGCAACTTAAACATATTTGATAAAGGAATACAATATTGTCTAATCACCAATGAAAGTAATCTAAAGTCCTTAATGATAAAAATATATTGTTAAGCAAAATACATCAAAAAATACTCTAAGTCATTGCTAAGGAATTTTAAGTCCACCATTGATATAGAGATTCCATTAGAAACATCAATTATCTAAATAACATCTCAATATCAATGCAAAGGAGTGTGAAGTCCTCCATGATTTAGAGATTTCCATAAAAACCAAAGTGAGGTCAACGAAGAATCTCTATGCCAAATACAAGAGATGTTAAGCCCATAATTGAAATAGGGAACCATTGAGAGCATAATCTAACAAGCATGGCAACATAATTCACATGATCTGTGCTCCCCTTTAATCTCGTACTCATAAAAATTGAGCTCAAATAAAAAAAACTAACTACTAAAATCAAGATATCCTTAAAAGTTAAAACCATATTTTCATTATGAAAAATAAAGCATTTCAGACATAAGAATCCAAAAAACATGTATCAAATTGACTCTAATCACCAATTTTAAGATAGCCTGTCAGAACATGACATGTAATATTTTGTTCGATCTTTATATCAACTAAGATGCCCCACAGTCAAACTGTACTTTGACCAAGAGGTAGTCTATCAACCAAATTATAACAAACAAATGGAACAAGATATTCATCATTTAGATCATTTACCTCTATATTAAAGAAAGTAAAAATAGTAAACAAATTCTTTTATTATATTTTTCAACTTTTTCTGATTTGAAAACAAGCTTATTTTTAGAAAAAGTTGAAAAAGATACCTCATTATCGTCACTTTTTGTTTTTCTCTTTCTATTCATCAATTTTCATTATTATTGGAATTAAACTATATGACAAAAATTTTCATCTATGTCACATTCTTCAATAATCTTTCCAGAAGATTTTATGAAATTTATAGCAGGTGTAGATTTGGAATTTATTTCCCAAATATTTTCATATTTTTTCATTTGAAATAATTCTAGTTTCCAAGTCATCATACTAATGTGAAATTCATTAACTTTCTCTATTTGTTCATGAATAATAGATAAAATCCTCCAAATATAATCAGTAGTTTCATAAGAGGAAATATGATTAAATTCATTAAGAAAAAGAAAGTAATAAAGAAAATACATGCCTCTAGAATTAAGAGTAGAATTCCTTACCATAGCCACATCCCATGCCTCAAAATTTGTTGTTGGAGGAAAATATGGGTGGATGATTGTATTCCAAAGATCAAGACTAAGACATCAAATCAATAATTGCATGTCCCACTTCCAATGGGTATAGTCAGATCCATCGAAGATAGTTGATTGGTTGACATGTGATCCCTTGAGGTCGAGTTGGCACAATATAATTTGTCCAATAGTACATAAACTATCTCTGACGTCGGTTAAAATAACCCTTTCACGTCAGTTTAAGACCGACATCTAAGTGGGCGACACTATAGACACATGTCTAAGACTTCAGTTCTTTGGTAAAGATAAAACCGACAACATAGATCCAGTCTTAGGTTGTGTGGATAAACAAAACCGACATCTATCATGATGTACCATGTCACATTTATAACTGGTAAAAGACCCTAAATCCTTAGTTCATTAGAAACTGACACCCACACGATGGACAGTGTCGGTTGCAGTCCAAACAACTGACGAATTTGATTTAGAGGGATGATTATATCTAACAAACTGACACCAATGAAATGCCACCCAATGAGGATGTTCTATCCAACACGGTCATTTTGGTGTTGTCCTTTAATGTCGGTTATTTGACTAAAACCAACCGCTCAGGCCTACAATGTCATTCTTTTATACAACCGACGACTAATTTTTTTTTAAATGGTAGTCCTACAGACTACTGCCCGACTAGTTAGCAGAATGTAGTACATGTAGTTCAGCTCTGAACTACAGGTTAACAACATCATGTGAGATTAGCTTAGCAACAGGCCACCAAACCTACAATAAGAAACACAATATGCACATAATTTATTCATCACATTTAGAATCATAATTCATTCATCTTTACATTCATTCACACACATGTTACTTCATTTACATATATACCAATTTCATTCTAATGATATGTAGAAATGTTCATTAATTCATCTTCACATTCACATACATGTATATAGATCATCATTCACATACGCATTCATCAAATTTTGAATTTCCAATGTGTACATCAAATTTAGAGTTGCCAACATATGGATCATCATTCGCATGTATATAGATCATCTTTCATAAGCACTACATGTATAATATAATTCAAGTTTGTCTTCATCTTATTTATCCCAAAAAAAACAAATCTGAAATTCCTTACGAAGACTTTTGCCCATTACTCTCTTGTCCCATCCAGTTGTTCTATCGTGTAGGGCATGTGTACATCTACTAGATTTTATTTCATAGAAAAGTATTTAATTTTAAAGACATGTAAAGAGATTGACATATATAATTAATAAGTTTAATATGTTCATATTACCTAATGCTCCTTTATACTTATGATGATCAAGACTATATATATATATATTACATTATGTATGTCATCGATGTCTATTGTTACATATCTGACAATCATGTCCATAAACCACATCACATAGTATGTGCATGCCCAACAGTTGTCTTGTATAGAACACTATAAATTTCAACATACAAAATGTTAATAAATAAAAGTAAGCATAGTTGGCATAAATTTGTATTGGAGTCAGAAGACTACCTCAACATTCTCCCAAACCATCATTTTCTTTTTTGTGTCTACCTTTACTCTAGATTTATGAAATATTTTATAGCCCTATACGTTAATGTAACACATTGAATTGACATCAGGAAATAGTCATGCAATATATATGTTAATGGATATAAATATAACAAATTACTCATGTGACTAATGTCCATTTCAAATCATGTCCCTCATCGTCTACTTTGTCACCTTTAGGATCTAGATAATAAATAGTTCGCACCATGGGGACAACAACCAATAAGACCCAATGCTTATTCCTGAGTGATAAGAAGGAAAAAGAATATAACTCAAAATCCATATTTAAATGTAATTTCTCAACCAAAATTATAAGTAAAGTAAGTAAACTTACAAAACATGATATGGAGCTAATAGCACACTCTTTTTCATTTTATCAAAATATTTCAATGTGGTAGAGCAATATAGGGTAGCAGATGCATGGTCTTCAATTACAATTCTAATCAAGGATGGAACTAGAAATTCTAGATGGGGCATTGAAAACTCTATACAAACCCTATGTAAGTGGCTGAAAAACATATATCATGTATGCATTAATATATAAAAAAGTAGATCACCATATATAAAACAAGGTATATAGCTATATAAGATCCCATTGTATCCAAAGTTCTTCACAGATGTATTCAACTAAGCATAACGAAACAACTTCAGTACATACTATAGAAATATACAACTATCACAAAGTTTACTTACAACATCCTCCTTAATATAAACCACCATAGGTGAATGTTCTTCATGTTCACTTATAAATAGTGTCATACACCTGCATTGATGACCTATCGAGTCGAATAGGTACTTTGCGAGCCAACCAAGTATTTCAAGAGGAGGTGAAGGTGGAGGAGGACGAGCTGTAGGGGGTTTCTTAGACCCTATGTCTTGCATATATATAATTTCATATCAATTGTCATGTATATACATATACAAACATAATATAAATTTACCATACATCATGATGCGTATAGATAATGCTCGTGTTCATCCACACGACCTTGCTGCCTTCTACTTCACCTATCATCTCAGCGTCAGATGAGCATATGGCGCTCGATACTTCTTGCAAGCTTCTTTGACAAGCCTCAAGCACACATGAACCACATCAAAGGGTAATGGAACACCATGAATCATGGAACCTTCAAGGTGTGGGTAAGCCTCACCCACAACAATGATATTTTCTTTTAATTTTAAATGGCATGGTATCAAATCCTACAAATTTGCATAGAGTGTTATATATACCTAAAGATATCATATTCAAAAGACTAGTATGTCATAAAAATACTTACATATGACGTGCTAGGTGTTGGGTCCACATGATTACTCCCAACCATCTATTTCATAGGGGGTCCACCTCGTATGAAGAGTGGGGCGACACAACTGGTACTATCTGAGTCACTGACTAAGAAGGTACCCACTGGCTCATTGCTTCCTAAATTCCCTTTGTAATTAACTCTTTTACTTCCTCTTTTGAGAATCCCCCTTTCTGGATAGATATGTGTTCTGATGACCCAAATAATGCTCTTATACCCACACCAGTGCCTGTAGCCCTCACACGTCCACGTTGCTCTGGGTTGCCTACAACAACTGTCAATTCATCCCTTGTTCCCCCAGGGATGAACTTGCCTTGTTTCTTTTTCCTGTGGAAATCTCACTAATCATCATCAATAGTAATTGGTAAGTAAAACATAACAATCATGGATACTATTAACTCTAAGAGTTGAATTTTACCATTTTTGCAGCTACCTCAGCAGTTGTGGTGTTGGTTATTTATCCAGATTTGTATTGCATCCCAACTATCCATAAATCATGGCAAAGTAGAGTTTCAATAGTAGTAGTAGAGGACTCAGCTGTCCCAGGAATAGATTGCTGAGAAGAAGAAACATGTAGTCGATTTTGGAAAAGATTTGCATAGCCACCTAGACCCATTATATCATTGGGGATATTTGTTGCACACCTTTCTCTTTGAGCATCGCTTGTAGCTTGGTTAGTAACAATCATCAATAGTAATTGGTAAGTAAAACATAACCTACAATGTCAAGGTAAAACAATGAATTCATAAGAATGTATTCAAAATGGGGAGTGATGCTTAGTGCCTTGAATTCATTGGTGTTTTTCTTAGAAACAAATGTCTCCCACGTCGTTAGGTCCAAATACCTCCACTGCTTAGTGGTTGACTTCTTCCTGTTATCAACCTTCCGCATGTGTAGTCTTGTCATAATTATTCTATAAATCCTAGAACCCTCCCATAGTATTGGATCACCTTTTTGCGATGCAAATTTTCATCGAGGTCAAATATGCTCTACAAATTTCATATACTTAATGGAATGTTCTCAAAAATAGAATTGTATATAGTTTAATAAACATAACTGTAAATGATAATATCTCACACATAGTTATTTTCATACGAAGTTTTTCTTGCTTTTATCAATTTTATGCCAAGAATCTACTGCTATACTACAATGTCTATGATTAAGAACCCCTAGATATGAAACAAAAGATATCTGGTTTTTTCCAATAGGATTTCTTGCATGATCAAACTCAATGATAAACTGTGTTCTATTACCCCTTTGTTGTATCAACTTGTTCATCATGGTGATGCCCCTTATTTTTGATCTTTTTAAGCTGCCCATCAAGCAAAACAAGATCCTCAGGACTTACATCCTCAACCTAAAATTGACAAAAAAAAACACATATAGGTCATAAACATATATAACTCATTAAGTGCGATACAACAAGATAGACATATTGTAAAATGGGAAGAGTGTTGATAAAATAATACACACAATGTTGATAAAACAATACACAACTTACACCAGTGTCAGTAGGATGTTGCACATCCTCACGATAATCATCATCATGGTCATTATACTCATGGTTAGACGCCATCTAAAATATGTCATATAAGAAATAGTCAAACAATGAAATATAAGATTATAAAATGTATATATAACATTTAAAAAAATAATATCATGCCTCTAATGTTGAGATCTTTTATCCATTAATATTCCCTCAGTGTGATCTCCATGATCATACAAGTCAACATTAGTTTCAATATATAGTGTTGGCAAGCTAACTGAGAAAGGACTGGAGTCATCATACTTGTCATACTACTCTTCTTCATCTATAGGATCTTAATGAACTATCTTTTACCATGAAGAACAACCGACCATATTTTATTTGAAGGATTATTGATATAAAATACTTGCTTCACCTGTGATGTCGGTATGAATGGTTCACCCTTCTCGCCAATCTTTTCAAAATTCACTAATGTGAAACCTAATTCATCCACTACAACTCCTTTGGTGTTATCAACCCAATTACATTTAAATACTAGAATTTTCAAATCTACATAGTAAAACTCCCATATGTCTTCAATGACACCATAATATGACATTATAGCTTTACATGAACACTTGTCCTTCACACTAAAAAAAACATGAAGACGGTTGAAGGGTGACCCCACTATTTTGGGCGACGCTCTTATCATCTTGACACTTTGTGTAATATGATAACCCATTTATGTCAAACCCTTCATAAGACAACATTAATTGTTGGTTTAAAGGTGATGCATTTGATATTTTCAGTAACATTATTTGGTGTTTGAGATAGTTTATGTAAGATTTTATCTTCAAACCACCTCATAAATGTCTTGTTATGCTCCCTAGCAAGCCACATTGAACTGGCTCGAGGATATTGTTTCTTGATGAAATTTGAACATTCAGTGATATAAACACTCACTTCATCGACGTTGTGTAAAATATACAAGTGATCTTGTTCCCCCAACTCATGACTAATTACTTGCAGTCGTGCTCCTAAAGTCCTTTTGTCAGAATAGTCCTCAATATTCTTGTCATTGATAAGAGCTTTATTACAACTTAGAAAGTCACTGTAAAAGTTCATAACCTCCCTTGCCACATAACCCTCAATAATACTCCCTTAAGGCTGATAACGGTTTCGAACATCACCTCTAAAAACACTCATGCACGTTCAGAAGGATACATCCAATGCAAGAAAATTGGTCCCAACATTTTCACTTCCCTAGTCAAATGGACAACAAGATGTACCTTGATATAAAAGAATGAAAGAGGAAAATACATCTAAAGCTAGCATAGGGTAACAACCACTTCTCTTTAAAACTTATCAAGATTCTTATGATAAATAAATTTGATGCATGGATGTTGAAGAAAAAACAAAGTCTGGTGATTGCAAACCTTACATACTTCGACAATATAGATTGAATTTCCACCAACAATATTTGTTGCAATAGAGTGTGACAATCCTAAGATTTAAGACCTATCAGCTTCAAATCTTTCATTGATACCACTATACAGATATTAGAAGAGTATCGCTATGGTACCTTAACATTAAGCATGCACTCGCAAAAAGTTTTATTCTCCTTTCTAGACAACGTGTAACAAGTAGGAGGTAAATATGTTTTAATGATCAATGTTAACTAATTCTGTTAATTTTTTCCTTATTATCATTTCATGTAGGTCCACTCTGGATTTGATGCCATCTTTAGTCTTACCTGGTATATTCAATAGAGTACCAATAACACTATTAAAAACATTTTTCTCAACATGCATGACATCGATACAATGCCTAACTGCCAAAGAACTCCAATAAGGAAGATCCCAAAATATTGACCTCTTCTTGAATAAAGATTTGTCACGTTGTGTGGGAATGGTGCATTGTGATCTCTTACTAAATTCATTGACAAAGTCTTTTACTCTTTCATAAACAACCTCCCCTGGTATAGATTTAGGGGCACTTTGTTCCTCATTTGATCCACTAAAATGCTTTAATCAACCTTAGATGTGGATGGACTTTTGGAAGTAACCTTTGATGAACAAGAAATAAAGTCTTGCCACCATATTTTAGTCATGCTGATTTAGTGCCCTCTTCACATATAGGGCATGCTTTGGATCCTATTACACTGTATCCAGACAAATTCCCATATACTGGAAAGTCATTAATAGTGAAAAACAGCATAACATGAAAACATAATGTTTCTCCATGTGAATCATCATAGGTCATCACACCTTCACCCTAGAGTTTCTTTGAGTCATAAATCAGAGGTTCAAGTTAAACATTAATATCATTTTCATGTTGTTTAGGGCCCGATATCAACAATGACAACATAACATACTTGTTTTTCATACAGAACCAAGGAGGAAGATTGTATATAACAAGCATAACAGCCCAAGTGCTATGTTGGATGCTCAATGTGTCGTATGGATTCATCCCATCAGTACGAAGCCGAAATCTTAGATTCTGAACTTCTTCACCAAATTCAGGGTACAATAAATCAATCTTCTTCCACTGTGAGGAGTCAGACGCATGTCGTAGGATCCCATCATTGTTTTTTCTTAACCTCTGCACACCACCATAAATTCTCCGCATCCATCAGATTGTCAAATAAGCATTTAAATTGTTGTATTATAGGTAGATACCACATCACCTTAGCAGGAGAGCCAATTTGGGACTTCCCCGAAGTCATCATTTTATACCTTGATGCCCCACATTTTGGACAATCTTTCAAATCGACATAGTCCTTTTGAAATAACACACAATCATTCGGTCATGTGTGTATCTTCTTAGCCTTCATTCCCATTGGGTAAAATATTTTCTTTAATTCTAATGTTGAGATTGGAAGCTCATTGACTTCAAGTTGAATTTCTTTCAACAAAGACAACAATGATGTGAAGCTTTTATCACTCCATGTATTGTTAGCCTTTTGATTATACAATCTCAATCCAACACTCAATTTTGTAAACTTAGTACAACCTGTGTATAACGGTATCTCAACATCATGTACAATGTTCCTCAATAAGTGAGGTGGATCATTGTGCTCTACCCCAAAACTATCTAGCATCACATCAACCATGTCTATCAGATGCAGTGCATTCACATCTACATCATGGGCGGAAATTTATTCTTCAATACAAGCATTGCTATCAACATCTATTGATCTAAAGTTTTGAATCGTTCCATGCCAGTACCATTCCATATAGCCCTATACAATCTTGTGGCACATGACATGACTTTTGATTTCTTCACCAGTGTTGACTTTCAAGGTGTTACCGCGATGTGTACATGGACAATAGAACCTATATCTAGGTTGTTTCCTATGTTCCTCCAAAAAAGTTATAAACCGATCAAGACCAGTAAAAAACTCTGGAGGTAGTGATTTGGAATGGACATCCATGATCTATCCATTCTATGATCAAAGAGAAAACAAGCATTAGGGTTTAGCATTTACATATTAAGTTAAGGATTTACATATAGATTAGCATTTATTGTTTTAGATTTAGAGATAAGGGTTTATATATTAGGGTTTAGTAATGAATGTGTGTACCACCTATCCCATTCTTAAACACCTAATCTCACTAATAAGTATATAATGTGTATTTGGTTTTCAAGAAAATTTCAACAATATTTCCCCACACTTCTCCAAGTACATATGTTACACCGATGTAGATGGGCAAATGTCCACCAACATATGTACTTAGAGAACAAATGAGGAAGTGCTGACGGAACATATTGATAACCTAATATACATTATACAGTTACATACTAAGTGAGATTAAGTGTTCAAGAACAGTCCCAAACCGGGGACTATCCAAGATTTACTCCTAATGAGTAAATCTTAGACAAGTTTCTGGGCTAACAAAATACATGTATGTTGTCATTCCTATACCTATGATCCTATTTTCATTGTTCATATCTTAGGTTTTATGTAACATCATTTAATTCAATTCATTCTTCCATTTAGGCTAGTTCATTCATGCATCATTAACCCTAATTAATCAACTACACAATCTTGAAAAGCAATTATTGAACGAAGTTAAATCAATCACTAACAAGAGAGAAAGAAAGAAATATTAATTAAGTAATATAACTTGTAAATCACTATTAACAATATTCATTAATTAAGTCATGTCAAAAACTTATTTGATTCAAATATGATCATGCATGTAGAGTAATAATTGTATCACATTCATCCATTGAGTTCTATCTAGAAAAAACCTAGCAAAAGGAGTGTTGATTTTTTAGCCAAATAGAGACACACATTTACTAAATTAAGGATTACAATGAGGTTTGATGTCAAATAAGAGTAATATTAAAACACATAAATGTGCATTAGAGTCCAAACAACACATAAATGTCCAAACAACAGTAGCACATCCAAAAAAGAAAACCAAAATTTTCTTAGCTTTAGAAGGCTGGAGATGATGGTAGTGATTGAAGGTTGAAGGAAGAGCACCTAACCAGAAAAGAGCATCAGCGAGATCAGCAGCAACTAAGGCAGCAGTGTCCAACAGAAACAATGGATACGAGCTCAGTAACAACAACAAAAGAGGCAGAGGTGGCAACATGGATCACAAACCGGCAGAGGCAGCGACAGAGGTTATAGTGAGCTCAGCAGCGGTGGGGGAAACATCCAACAGTAGTAGAGGCGGCAACGATGGAGCAGCAGCCGCAGTGGTGGTGGTGGTGTTGACGACGGCGACGAGGATCACAAATCAGCAGAGAGAAGCAGGTTAGTTGCGATGAAACAGAGAATGGGGAGAAATTCTATATAGCGTGAGGGCTATTAAGTTACCATAGTCATTGGTTGTGTAGAAACACCAAAAACTAAGTACATAGTCATCAGCTCGAACAAAAACACCAACGATTAACTCCTAAACTAAACAAAAGAATAGAAACTGGTTTGGAGACATATTTGTCGATTATGTCCGTAGAAACCAACGTCTAACTACACATCCAAATAAAACAATGTCTCTCATGTTAGGGATATAGTTTTTGGTTAAGAAGCAAAATTGAGGACTAAGAAGCAATTTAGGGGGGAAATATTTTCATAGGTACATGGTGCAAAGACACCTAGTTGTCGGTTTCTTCAATGAAACTGTCAATTTTGACCATCTCCAAAAAACAAATGTGTACTCACCAAGGGGTCTAAATTGTCGCTTTTTTGGTATAATATACCACTAACGAGGGGATACGTTTTCCCATGGGGACATGGCACTAACATTTTGATGTCGAATGTTCAAAAATCGATGCCTGACTAAAACTTTTAGAGGCAACTTTTTTTCCTAAAAAATTGTATTTCATGGGCAATATTAGACGTTGGTTTCTATGAATATAAATTGACATTAAATATAAAGCAATACATGTGTCTTTTCTAAATCGAAAGGACTTCACATATGGTGATGGTTGGCATGAGGAACCGACATTGTTAAGAGAATGGTGTCGGTTTTTTTGTGGAACCGACGTCACCAAAAGTGACATTAAACATCAGATTTGTACTAGAGATCCCATCTTCGAGACTCTCTCCTTAAAGCCTTGCTTTGATACTATTGAAATCTCTATTGGGGGGGTAATAGAGATAATATAAAATTTATAGAAATTTAATCACAAGGAAGGTTAGATTGCAACTTTCTGAAGAGATAATGTTGTGGAAATGTAAAGCAAGTATTACAAGCAATGTAAGAAACCACTACAGACACTGATATAGAGTGATTCCATCAAAATACATCAGTTTACTAGTATGGTTGTTCCCATCCAGTATTGTAGAACATGAATTTTATTCCTTTTTGTTAACCAATACAAAATATATAGAACAACCAGTATCATTTGTGCCTCAAGAAATCCCTCCTTTTCTAGCTCAATGAGAACTTGCACGGTATAGTCGATCACAATTAACCTCCAACTTTGGACCCATACTTCTTGCAAGAAGTATCTTCAAGAAGCCTCCCCATAGCCTTCTTACGAGTAGTTGTAAGTGCCAAGAACCAATAAGGTGAACAATAGAGGAAGAAGGAAATTAGAACTCTTCCAAAGAATATAATTCAACCTCTCTATGAACTAGTGATGATCAAATCTTCACAAGGAAAATGCAAGTCTATAATTGATGGAGTAAGACACTAGTATTGAGCTATGGCTTAGATTTGAAGATAACAATGTTAAATTTTAAGCTTGGAGAAAGATATCACGCAATAGATTATGTGTGTCCTAAGTGTCCATGAGGTACTACTATATAAAGAAAACACTTAAGAATGGTCAATATATATGTTGGGGGTGTTCTGACCGAGTTAAAAGATAATCTAGTTGTTAGAATATCAAAAGGTGAGTTTACAATGGCTAAATTTTGTTTACAGAACTATCTCAGTCAAACTATACATAGGCCAAGATCAATCTCGATTGAACTGTACGTCTATCGAGATCAATATATACCCAACTATACTTCGATCATGAATGGTTCTCCAATAATTTTCAAGGACCCTTTTTCTAAAATGACTCTTTCTCAATAAAAGTGTAGTTTGACAAGAATGGATCTCAGCCAAAGAATAGTTAGGCCAAAATATTTCATGTAAATACATGACTAACTTCTGTAAAACATATCAAAAGATTTTCCTAATGACACCTAACTATGCTAAAGACTTATTATACATGTGGAAAAGGGTTTAGGATGGGATTAGGTTGATCATCACTTGTTCTTTCATCATTTTAGCAACATGTAAAAAAGCACTTGTACAAAGTATTTACATGATACAACTTGACATGCACGCATCTAAACACATATAAAATAGCATTTTCATTATTGTTGAATCTTGTCTAAGTTCCTTGATCATCTAAAAACACTAAATGCACCATGTTAGTGAAATATATGAGAAAATATTTGCATAATTGAAGTTAGGGTTTGGCATATCCAAAAAGCCAAAATTCTCCCCCTTCTTGAGGATGACAAATCTCCATAGGATAATTTGAAATTAAACAATTTTGATAATCATACTTGAAATTCCTATAGATAGCCAAATTTATCTTCATGGTTTTTTCAACCACTTTGTTGAAGTAAAAAAGGGTAATAGTTAATAATGCTCCCCCTCAAGGTGACACTCTTCTCATCAAGATAGTAATTTAATACAGGGAACATATACCCCAAAAAAGAATATATAAATTCAAATGAGAAATCAATATGAATACACCAAAAGAAAATGGATACATTGTATAGACAAACAACCATATTTGATCAAGGAACAAAATAGTCTAATTATCAATGAGAGGAATGTTAAGTTCATGATAAAAAATCATATTAAACAAAATACATCCAAAAATTATCTAAGCTAATTGTAAGGAATGCTAAATACACCATTGATATAGAAATACCATGAAAAGCACTGGTTCTCTAAAGAATATGTCAAAATTAGTGCACTGAATGTGAAGTCATCTATAGAGATCACCAGAAAAACCAAAATGAGGTCAACAAAGAATCTCTAGACCAAATATAAGGGACTTTAAGCCCATAACTGATATCAAGAACCCATTAATATTAGTATCTAATGAGGATGGAAATATAGTCACATGATATGAGCTCCCCTTCAATCTCATACTCATAACAATTGAGCTCAAATAAAGAAACGAACTTCTAAAATAAAGATATCCAATTAAGAGAAAAAAAATTACATTTGCAATTTATGAAGTAAATCATTTCACACCTAAGAATCCAAACAAATATGTAGCAAACTAACTCTAATAACCAATTTTAAGATAGCCAATTAAAACATGGCAAACAATATTTTAGTGGATTTTTATACTAACCAAGTTGCCCCTCGATGGAATTGTACTTGGACCGAGAGGTAGTCTATTAGAAACCTTATCCATTATTAACAATTCAAAGCAAATAAATGTAACAACATATTCATAATTTATTTCATTTACTTCTATATTAAAGGAACTAAAATAGTAACCAAATTATTTTTCTTATACTTTTCAACTTTTTTCGACTACAATTCAACAAGCTTATTTTTTAGAAAATGTTGGAAAAGATACCTCATTGTTATCACTTTTTGTGTTTCCTCTTTTTGTTAATCAATTTTGACAATCATAGCAATTAAACTGGATGATGACAATTTTTTCTATCACATTCTTCAGTATTCTTTCTGAAAGATTTAAAGGAATTTATAGCATGTGTAAATCTTGATTTTGTTTCAAAAACAATGTCGTGTTTTTCTGTGTGAAAGAATTCTAGTATATGAGTAAGCATATTAATGTTAAATTCATTAACTTTCTCGATTTCTTCATGAATAACAAATAATTTCCTCAAAATATAATTAGTAGTTTCACAAGAGGCAACATGATTAAATTCATCAAGAGAGAGAAAGGAATAAATAAAGTCAATGACTCTAGCATTAAGAGTAGAATTTCTTACCATAATCACATCCCATTCCTCATAATAAGTTGTTGGAGGCTCAAATGGTGGTCACCCATATTTCAAAGATCAAGGTTAAGAACTTTGATCAGTAATTGCATATTCCACTTCCAATGAGTGTAGGTGGATCCATAAAAAATAGTCAACCAGTTGACATGTGATCCTTTGAGTTTCAGTTGGCCCTATTGACTTTCCCCCATCTTAAAGACTCACTAGAGCTCCTTGAAGCCTTGATCTGATACCAATTCAAGTTTTATAATGGGGCGGTGAATAGAATTAAGTATAAAATTTATACATTTTTAAACACAAGGAAGGTTGATCGCAACTTGCTTGAGATATAATACATAAAAAATGTAAAGAAAGTGTTTGAAGCAATGTAAGAAACCTCAAGAGACATTGATGTATAGTTAATTTGTCAAAATTCATCTATCTACTATTGGTTGTTTTCAACCAACATTTTCAAACTTGTATTTTATTCCTTCTCTTGACTGATAAAAAATACACAAAACAACTGGTATCTTTCATGGCTCAAGACAACCCTCCTTTTTGGATTTGCATGATAGAGTAGATTGAAATCAACTTCCTACTTTAGATGAACATTCTCACATGAAATAGATCCAAGAACCTTCCCCACAACCTTCTCTCTAGAAGTAGTTGGAAGCACCAAGAACCAACAAGGTGAACAATAGAGGAAGAAGGAAACTACAACTCTTCAAAACATTACAATTAAACTATCTATGAATTAGTGATGATCAAGTCTTCATAAGGAATAGGAAATTCTATATATGGTGGAGTAGCACACTAGTATTGAGCTATGGCTTAGATTTGAAGCAGTGTAGAATTCTAAGCTTGAAAAAGGATATCATATAATAGATTGCTCAAGTGTATGTGTCCTAAGTGTCCATAAGGCACTTCTATATATAGGAAACACTTAGGGATGGTCAATATAGTTGTTGGGAGTCTTTAGGCCGAGTTAAAAGATAAACTGGCCATTATAATATCAAAAGGAGAGTTTATAACATGTAAATTTTGTCTTCTAAACATTCTCAGTCAAACTATACTACAACCAAGATTGATCACGATCAAACTATATTTCAACCTAGATGGGTTCTCAGACAATTTTGCAATGGATCCTTTTATGATATAATTCTTTCTCAATCAGACTGTAGTTTGACCAAAATGGATCTTGATCTAAGAAGTGTTTGACCAAAATATTCCCTATAAAGACATTACTAGTTTTTGGATAACATATCAAATGAATTTTCAAATGATAGTTGATTGTCCTAATGACTTGATATATGTGTGAAAAATGGTTTAGGATAGTATTGGACCAATTTTTATTACATCATTCCTACAAAGTTGTAAAATATGAACTTTGATAAAGCATGTCCTGAAAAAATTGACATACAAGCATTCAAACACACATATAATAGCATGTTCTTTATTGTTGAATCTTGTATAAGTTCCTTGATCATCTGAAAACATGAAATTCACATATTAGTGACTCAAATAAGAAATATTTGCATCATCAAATTTAGAGTGTGGTATATCTAGAAAGGCAACAATCTTCCCCTATTTGAAGATCAAAAATATTTCTATTAGAAAATTCGAAAGTAGATAATTTATATAATCATACCTTTAAATTCGTGTAGATAGAGAAAATTATTTCATAGATTTTTCTCCCCCTTTATCAAAGTAAAAATTGGTTAATCCTCCCCTTCAAGGACACACTCCGCTCAATAGGATAGTCATTTTGGAAAGGGAATATATAGCCAACCAACAAAAACAAGTACATACAAATTGAATTTAGAAACCACTATGAATACAAAAAAGGAAAGTAGATACATTGTATATACAAAAAACCATATTTAATCAAGGAACAAAATATTGTCTAATGACCAATGAGAGGAATTTTAAGTCCATGATAAAAAAATATTTTAAGCACAATACATCAAAATGATACTCATCCAATTGTAAGGATTTTGAAGTCCATGAATGATATAGATATGCTATGTAAAACATCTATTCTCTATATAATATCTAAATATCAATGAAAAGAATGTGAAGTCCTCCATGATATAGAGATTTCCATAAAAAGCCAAATGAGGTCAATAAAGAATCTCTAGAGAGAATATAGGGGATGTTAATCCCATTATTGATATAGCAAATCCATTAAGAACATAATCTAACAAGGATGACAAAATAAATCACATGATATGAATCCCCCATAATCTCATACTCATAAAACTTGAGCTCAAATAAAGAAAAATTACCAAAATATAGATATCTAATTAAGAACAAAAACACATTTTTAATATTTACAAAATTTATTTTAGATCTAAGAATCCAAATAGTCATGTATTAAATCAACTCTAGTTACCTATTTAAAGATAGCCAAACACATCTTATAGATGGTATTTCAGTGGATTTGTATATCGATTGAGGTGCCCCTTGGTTGAACTGTACTTTGACTGAGAGGTAGTCTATCAAAAACATTATTCGTTGTCAAACAAGATATAGCAAATAAATTTAAAAATATATTCATCACTTATCTCATTTACTTTTATGAAGGAATTAAAAATAGTAACTAATTTCTATTTCATATATTACTCAACCTTTTTGACTCAAATTTCAACAATTTTAATTTTATAATTTTTTTAAAAAGGTACATCATTATTATCAGTTTGTGTATTTTCCTCTTTTTTCATAATTTTTTATGATTAGGCTTTCAACTACATAATGACAATTTTAATCTATCTCACATTTTTCAATATTCTTTCTAAAAGATTTTATGGCATTTTTCGTGCATGTCAATCTAAATTCATTTCAAAAATAGTTTTATCTTATTTCATGTGAAATAATTCTAGTTTATGAGTAAGCATATTAGTGTTATAATCATTAACTTTTTGGATACATTCATGAATAATAATTAATTTCCTACAAGTATCATGAGAAAATTCACATGAGGAAATATGATTAATTCATCAAGAGAAGAAAAAAAATAAGAAAGTTTACGACTCTAGCATTAAGAGTAGAATTTCTTACCATAGTCGGATCCCATTCCTCAAAATATAAAGTTGGAGGCACATATGGCTGGATGACCATATCCCAAAGATCAAGGCTAAGATATTAAACAATTATTGCATATCCTACTTCCAATGAGTGTAGTTGGATCTGTCAAAGACAGTCAATTGGTTGACATGTGATCCTTCAAGGCTGAGTACGCCCAATAGACTTTACACAATCTTCAAGACTCGTTGGAGCTCCTTGAAGCATTTCTCTAATACCAATTGTAGTTCTCTAGTGGGGGTGAATATAGATAAACACATGGAAGGTTATTTGAAATTTACTTCAGAGATAGTGCAAAAGAAATGTAAAGCAAGTATTGAAAGTAATGTAAGAAACCATAAGAGACACTGATTTTTTGTGGTTCCATCAAAATACATAGTCTAGTACCTGGTTTTTCCATACTAATATTTTCAAATATATATTTTATTTCTTTTCTTCACCAATAGAAAATAAATTAAATAATCGATGTCTTATGTGGCACAAGACAACCCTCTTTTTCTAGCTCAAGGAGAACTTACACGACAAAGTAGATAGCAATTAGCCTCTTACTTTTGACGCAACTTCTCTCAAGAACTAGCTCCAAGAAGCTTCCCCACAACCTTCTCACACAAAGTAGTTGGAAGCACCAAAAACCAACAAGGTTAACAAGAGAGGGAGAATGAAATTTCAACTCTTCACATATTACAATTCAATCTCTATATAAACACGTGATGATCAATTTTCCACAAGGAATAGGCAAGGATATATTCAGTGGAGTAGGACCATAGTATTAAACTTTGGATGATATTAGAAGAGAAATGTAGAATTCAAAGCTTGAAGAAGGATAGTATGTAATTCATTTCTCAAGTGTGCATACGTGTCCATAAAGCACTCTTATATATAGGAAACACTTTAGAGTGGTCAATATAGTTGTTGTTAATGTTTAGGCCGAATTAAAAGCTGAAATAGCAATTAGAACATTGAAAGGTATGTTTATAATAGCTAAATTTTAAATGTAGAACATTCCCAATCAAACTAGATGTCGACTGAGATCAATCAATGTCTTTTTGAGAAATTTTGCAACAACTCGTTTTCAACAACGACTCTTTCTTGGATAAAGTGTAGTTCAGTCAAAATGGATCAAGATCAAAGAAAAGTTTAGTGTAACTATTCCCCTAATAAGAGATTACTAACTTTTGCAAAACATATCAAGTGATTTTTATAATGAGACATGACTGTCCTAATGTCTTGATATACATGTGTAAAAGTGTTTAAGATATGCTTAGGTCTATCATCACTTGTTATTATATCATTCCTATCAAGTTGTACAAATTTCACATGTACAAAGCATATACATAATACAAATTGACCTATAAACATCTAAACATGTATATGTTCAATCTAGGGATCTAGAGGGGGGTGAATAGAGCTTCAAAAATTCTCACAAGAATAGTTAGACCTTGAACTTATATCAATTGAAACCAAATGCTAAAACTTAATTTGAAGTCCTATCTAAACAAGGAGAGATTGAAACAAACACTTGGACAAGGTAGTTTGAGTGGTTCCAATCTCCAAACTAGGAGACTGTCAATCCACTACCTAGGAAGGTCTAGCTCTAGGACTTTGCAGCCCATATATACTTATATTCTATGATAAGAGATACAAGAAGGCCACCATACATCCGAGGACTTGTCAATAAATGAAAAGAGTCTTCCACCTACACAAGGACTTACCCACTTGGTCAAGATGTCTTTATCCTTAACCAAGGACACTACAACAAACATTCACATTAGTGGCCTTTTAGAAATTCCATTGAAAAAAAAATAACCGTCACTAAACATGTTTAGTGGCATTTGTTGACACTTAAAAAAATGCCTCTAGTACCAATGTCACTAGAAAGATAGTGGTGTAAGTTGTAAATGCCACTAAATGTTTGGCTTTAGTGGCTTCCAATAAATTCCAAATAAAGGCCACTAAAACATCATTTGGCATTTATAAAAAACCACTATCCATCAATTGGCTTTTATACAAATGGAACTATTTTGTATTATTTTGGTGTATGAAACGATTCTTTTTTAGTGTAATGGCATATAAAAAAAGCCACTAATGACATACAAGTTCTGTATTACTATATTTTATGGCTTTTCGTTATTTAATTTTTAGTTCATTATCAGGTTTTCTAATTGAATGACAATTGCGGCCGAACTGAGTTTTGCAAAAGTATGAATATTTTTTATTTATAATCAAATGACAATTACATGGGGAGGACATTTTACCTTGCCCCTTATATTGAATACAACACCATTGATATACTTTCATACAACATTTTTCTATTCAATACAATAACTTCTACATCATTGGATTTGTCTCTTTTTCCCTAATATGACTATCTACTTTTCAGCATGCTGACTTCAGAGCTCCTTCAGGAAATAGATTTACATTATGGTGGAATCCTTGATCCACCTCCGAAAACCACTGGATAATAGGTGATGCATTGTTGTAGCCGGAGTCACCTCCCAGAACTTGTAGCTGCTTGGAGATTGCAATGAATGGTTGAACATCTTCTCTTATTCCAACAACAAGAATGGCGATATTCAATTTAGGAATAGACTTGTTAAGCTCGGCGGCATCATCTCCCATTGTGGCAGGCATCAATGTGCCATCCCTTTTTATCTTGATCATGTTCTCTATGATTCTTTTCTGAGTCACATATGAAGTAAAAGCATATTATCAGTCTTTGAGACAAGGATAGTTAATGCAACATTCTAGTGTGAAGTTCAGACCATAATAATGAGCCTTGTAAAAGCATTGAAAAAGATTCCAGTGTTGGGAGTACATAGGAAGTGGATAGCAGGTAGAGTTATCGTCATTCAGAATGTCTTGTGGCAGTGTAATACATTGTGAGAAGAGAAGCAGGATAGAAGCACCTTTTCAGTATCAGAGAGATTGTCCAGTCTGGAGTTGTACTTGGAAGCTTCCCTCTTGTCAGTCCTACATCAAGAGAAAGAAAGTTGTTGGCCGCTAAGGAATTGGCTCCCACTATTTGAATGCACTGACATAGTTTTGCAATGCTCCAGAACTAGAAAAGTCAGTCAGATACATTCTTGTTGGACCATGCCAGCAAGATATACAGCAAAAAGACTCATTAGTGGCATTTAATTAATTGGCATTTGTTAAAAAGCCTCTATTCTTATGTCTATAGTGGCATTTTTTATTCAAATGCCATGTGTACTTAATAGATACAACGAACCTTGTCAATGCGGGCATTTCTATACAAATGCCACTAACTCTTCTTCGTTTAGTCATACATTTCCTACTTCTAACTCCAAATTTTATTTCATTTTAAGTTTGGCGCTTCTTATGCAAACTTTCATTTTCATTTGGCGCTCCATCTGTGGGCGGGACTATCTCCGTTACTTATCTCCCAAGCCCTAATACTTATGTTGACTCACGTTTATGTTCTCCTGGTCTCTCTCTGCCAGCCTAACATTCCGTCTGATCATCATGTCTCCTTTGCGTTGCCAGGATGCCAAAGATGTCGATGCCATTGGGATCACACGCGCTCCAAGTTTATGTCATTAGATCACACGATATAGTCAGGATCGCAAGCCAACACCTTGATCAATTATCGTAGTTATAATTCCTAGTGTCCGTTGCAAACAACAAGACTTTCACGGCGGCATATGATACTTGCTCTAGTCATGTCCTCCTTTTGAGTCAGCGCCATCTTTTTGCTTTCAATTTCTAATCACTTTTTGTTTACATTGCCAGCCTCGCACTCGACCTCTTATTTGCATGTTCCTGGATGCAGTTTTAGCGTAAGGTTGGACACGGATGTTTAAGCTAGGAGTAAGACAACACAGCGGGAAGGATGGAGAATCTTGTTGGTTGGTGGAGAAAAGAGATGAGAACAAGATGCCAAGACACTGTAATTTTCCTGTAGGTTGCCTATTCTGAATCTATTTATTCATTTGTTTCAAATAACTACGTTTTATAGTTGTATCGTAATCTTCATGGTTATTCTCAACTTTATGCCCATGGCGTGTTTGTCCAAATGCCCAATGTGGATTTATTGCATAGGAATAAGATATTAAGTCTTTTCTTATCACAAGGGAGGTTCCTTACTAATTGACGATTGAAGTATGAACTTGAAGTATGAGAATTAAGAGTGCGGAATATTTCAAGTAGCCTTAAACAAGTACTGTTAGTCACTAAATTTGACCATATTTTAATTAAAGTAATGTTATATTACGGGAATTCTCTTCTATATTCTTCTATTTATCTACTAACATCTGTTAGTAGATGTTTCTTTTAGCAAAGAGAAGGTGTAGGGGTCTCAAAATCTAGTTTCCGGTTGTCTATGGTTAGACAAAAACTTGATTGATGTAAAATAGTCCCTCTCAAAACCTATCTGGAACTCAACTATTTTGCAAGGCAAATATACCCGGAACATGACCATATTTTATAATTTTTAACATGTTCCATACGTTAAATTGTATAATTTTGTTAATTACTCATGATATATAATACTTAATGTCTGACTAGAACTTGAATTGTCTAATTTTTCAACCTAGAGTTGATCAGGATTGAAAATATCACTGCCTAGAATTGACCCATTTTCAAATTTGACATCAACATCTAAACAAAAAACTGACTTAGAATGACAAAATCAAAAATCAAAATTATTTTTTTCCCGATAAGATAAAATTAGGTTCATAGGTTTAGATAGAGTTTCACAGTCCTAACTAGGCATAATGGCTCACTTCTTGATGATAGAAAAATGAATAATTTGTAATGTCGTTAGTTTTCTTCATTTCCTATAGGTTTTCAATGTTATACTTATTTTAACACTATTCATATATGACATTTTGACTTTATTATTTCACTTGCATTTCAAACATACCTTGTTGCATCTTATGGACAAAAAGGATTCATCCGCACAACACTACTTCCTTAAAAAAATACTAAAGGGCATTGGATGATATGGTCTAATCGTCCAAATAGTGACAATGAATGTTTCTTTATGGTTATAAACACGTTAATGAATCAGGAACCTCATATAGAGGTTAAAATCTCATTCATATGAGAAAGTTCGTCATAGACCTTCATTTATTTAATGTCACAAAAAGGCTTATTTTGCATTGGGGAACTTTAAGCTTGCTAGGTTTTGTCCAACAATCATGGCATGGAGTTTAGACATATTTTACAATTGATTTATACTTCGTTCTCATGTTTAAAAATCCTTTAGCATCTTTGTTGTACATATACTCATCATTACCTATATTGGAGAACACATACTGAAAATGTTGTTCTTAGTTCTATCATCAAAGTAGTGTAGGATGAAGCTAGCATCCTATTTGCCATTTAGTTCTCTCATCAAATTGACTCATAGGTCTTTCAGTTCTTCGAAGACCACTTTGTTTAGTTGTATCTCTATATATATTGGTTATATGTTTTATCCATTTAGCCTTCCTTACAAATGAAATTACCATCTATCACCATCGTTCCTATATTTTAGTTCAAATCCTATTAATGTATATTAATAAATTTCCACAAATAAGATCATTTCGACATGTTAACACATTTGCTATGATTATATAAGTATTAAATGAAATTTTAGTCTAACAATCAGTCTAGTAATGACTCACTAGAAGATTCTATCATGTTGGTAGACTCAACCAAGGTGTTAATCAATATTGCAAAGGAGTTGAAGCTCTCTAGATGGAGATAAATAGGGCATCAAAACATTCTTTCTAGGTTAGAAAGGAAACAATAATATGAGGGGTTCAAGGTCGTCTTCATTCTTGTAGCTGGAACAGGCATATGCACTGATTCAAGATGAAGAAAATCTTTATTTATGTTTACCTTGATACATACAATCATCTTTCAGCTGGAACAAGAATGGTGGAAGCATCATGCCAGCCTTCATCATGAGGATGTTGTTGGTCTTTTAGCAAGAATAGTGCACAATGCCAGAACACTCATCATGCTAAACCAACAATATAAGTTAGCCTCCACTACGACCTTTGTCTTATAGAAGCAATAATGGACCATTTACATACGATCAATGAGGCAAAAGACAATAGCGGCCTCCTCTTCTCGCAACTCGATCCCTCTTCACTAAAATATTCTATTTTTCTCTACTTTTGGTGTTGTTTTCCTACTTCTCCACAGAAAACCAGTCAACAACCTTCGATTAATGGAGACCCATATTCTTTGCAATTCTCATCCACAACTAGTAGGGGATTGTGATCTTAGATTATCCTTGTTAAATGTTGAATTGAGCACTAATGGTTAGATTGAAACCAGTATTAGTAAGATCAACCTAAAAATTGTCTTGGAATAAGGATGCTTCTCAATGATTAAATAGGAAACTACCTTTCTTGTGAATTGGGTTTAACATTGCATTAAAATCCCACATCACTATCCTTTCTTATCATTGTGTCTGTAGAGATAGAGGAGTATTAACTGATCCAATTGTCAACATCAAAATAGCAACATAGGTGACCTAGTGTAGGAGGAGAGCCCATGATGTTCTTCATTCGTGTATCATAAAGACTAGAGTACCAATTGATACTCCTTAAAGTTAGTCATCCTTATTTGACAACCATGGTTTTAGATTAGGATTTTGGATATTTATAATTAATTATCTTTGTTAATCCATGTTTTGTATGGAAAAAGAATACAAACATCTAATTTTGACTATCATTTTGTACGACACTATTGTGCTTTGTGATGTATGAGGTTGTAACTTATTACGATGGGTAATATGTCTTTTAGTGTAAATGTAATTAGACTTGAAGTGCTTCATATTTTGTCTATAGTTATCACTTCATATTTGTCTATAGTTTTTTAGCATACTAACACTTTTCACCTCATTGGATCCATGTTAAGGTATTATTTAAGAGGCTATGGGAGCCTCACCAAGCTACTTGGAAAGTCTATCCACCCTATGCCTAGATTGGTAGCTAGCAAAGTAAAACATCGGGAACCATCCCCTTAACAGTCCTTTATGATGTGGCTTAGTTGCGGGATATGAAAAACAAACTTGTGAGCATCAGATAGTGTTCCTACAACAATAATCCTATTTAATGTTGAAATTATATCTCCTCCTTCTAGCTTTGATCATGCATAGATTTGACGAGTGGTATGCACACTAATCACAGTCTTGTCTAGTTTTTTAGTATACTAACTAGATTTGTAAATGGTCATCTGATTTCTCCACACTCAACAACACTTAATTAGGAGTCTATTATCAATCAGATTCAACAAGATTTCATTCCCTCCATGATTTTTGAAAGGCAAACTTTCATCCAAATTATTTAATTCAAATCTTTCTTTCTTAGATTATGAGTTTGAAACCAAATATGATGATCTCCTCATCCACATGTTTTCAATTCACATACAACAAGTTGAAATCTCAAGACATTTTCTATAGAAATAATCATTTATTAATGTATTCATGGTGACATTATGTTTATCTATTGTACCTCTTCAAGCAAAATTTTCATCATTAATTGTTGTCATAATCAAAATTAGTTTCTTTTTTAGTTTTCCCATTCATATCTATGATTGTTCCTTTCAGGGTCCAACAGGTGGAATCCCATCTCTTGAGAATGCACATACGACAAGTTTGAAACCAAATATGATGATCCCCTCATCCACATGTTTTGAATCCACATACAACAACTTGAAATCTTGAGCCATTTTCTACAGAAATAATCATTTATTTATGTATTCATGGTGACATTATGTTTATCTATTGTACCTCTTCAAGCAAAATTTTCATCATTAATTATTGTCGTAATCAAAATTAGTTTCTTTTTTAGTTTTTTCATTCATGTCTATGATTGTTCCTTTCCGGTTCCAACAGGTGGAATCCCATCTCTTGAAAATGCCCATCCATTGGGCACCATCTCAGCTGCACCATGGGGTTCAACTCTCAACTTGCTAATTTCATACACATAGACTATTGTTGGGTTCCAAGGGCCTTCAATGGTGCTTGTCGTGAGCCCCTATCAAGGTAGACATATATCTTGTCATTAGCATGTTAATTATTCTTATAATGATGGATCACTTTTTTGGTGATATAGTCTCTACGACACATTCACAATGTCTCCTACCAAGATGCCTAATATTGAATCTTCTATCCAGCTTTGTGCCATGTAGCAGTTCCAACAAACAACACACTAAAATAGTATTCTTCTCATCTTTAGTTTGTATTGTGTGGACATAGAAAGTCCTTGAGGTAGATATATGAACTTGTATTAATTTGATTTTACATATCTCGACCTTTAGTTAACCATATATCTTGAAAACCCACTAGAGGGGGTGAATAGGGTTTTATGATATTTTAATAATAATTCAACCAAACTAAGAAACCACAAAAATATTGGACAAGGGGGCAAAGGATTTAGAGTGGTTCCAACCTTAGCAAATACTAAGGCAGTCAATCCACTACCCAGTTGCTTACCCAACCGGGATTTCGAAAGTATTTAATTTTATTACCTCGCAAGGATATTACATAAAATTACAATACTTTCACCAAATCCTCCAGACAGCCTTCACTTAGAAGTAGTCTCACCAACCTCGAAGCAGCCTTCCTTGAAGTAACCTCAAGCTCCCCTTGAAGTATCCTTCCTCTTGAAGTAGCTTCCCATTGAGACAGCCTTCTTGAAGTAGTCTGAAGTCCACCTTCTCCACCTGAGAAGTCAAACCCTCTCCAATCCGTAGCCTCCAACCCTAGGAGTAGCAAGGAGAGTACAAAAGATAAAAGGAACAAGAAGGAAAAATAGAAATTACAATACCACTTGTAGCTCAAGGCATGATTTCCTATATCAAGTGTTTTGATCTCCTAACCAATGTATATAGAAGTGTAAGTGTTGTGGATAGGAGATGCTAGCCTATAGGACACGAATTTAGAGCAAGGGAATGAGTAGCCAATGCTAGTGTTGCTCAATTGCTCAAAACAGTTGCCAATTGCAAGTGTAAGATCAAGTATAGCACAAGTGTATATTGGTTAGTTTAGGTGTCCTAAGGCATGTCCTATTTATAGGAATGACCTTCAAGTGCTTAAGGACATTCTAGACACTTTCTAGGGGGTTCTAAGTGCTTAACTAGCCGTTAGGTACACATTAGTTGCTTGAGCAACGGCTAGTTAATTAATTCTGAAAATTTCTGACAGAACACATCTCGGTCAAAGAATTTTCGACCGAGAATCCTTCTCGGTCAAGGACTTGTCGACCGAAGGACTGTCTGGAGCAAGTGTATGCAACGTTCATCTCCAACTGCCAACTACCTTGTCTGCTGTGTCTAACGGCTACTTGGGTCTTTCTCGGTCGAGGACTTTGTCGACCGAGAGTGTCTCGGTCGAGGAGTTTGTCGACCGAGATAAACTGTGATTCAGTGTTTTAAACTAAGTACTAAGGTTGTGTATGAGTATGCATTTGTGACACTATTGTAGGGATGACCTATCTAAGTGTTGAGATTTGGCTAAGAAAGATCTAACACTTGATTTACATGATGTATAAATACGTGTACATTATATATCTTGTATAAGTGATTACATTTGATTACAATCATGAATTAAAACAACTTTGAGCATTTAGATCTTCCAATTAGTGTATCATCCACCTAATTCCTGCAACACTCAAGTAGCACGTTAGATTCACAAGAATGAAATGTTTGTCATCATCGAAACAAAGGGATTATACTAATGTTAATTTAGCCAACAATCTCCCCCTTTTTGAAGATGACAAACATTTCCTAAATATAAAATAAGGAAATAGAAATCATATGAGTTTCATACCTGAAGTTTACCTTTTGTAGCCATTCTTGTTTTGCAAGTGTGTGCTGGCCAAGATATTATGAAACTCATTTTATTTTATGTTGTTGATTTTATATTATTTCTCCCCCTTTGTCATTTCAAAAAGATATCCAAGATAATCATTTAGTATGACTTTTTATTTCTCCCTCTTAATTTTATGCTTTGCTCCCCCTTAATAAAATATTCAATTAAAATCAAGGGATTAATATAATTGTAAACCATTTTTGTCAAATTTAGCCACGATTTATTTCTCAATCATTTGCAAAGGATGTTAAGCCTTGAAATGATATGAGATCCCTTTAGATCCATGGCATATGTATTTTGATTTCTCATCCATTTTACAAGAGATGTTAAGCCCTGAAAATGACATGAGAATCCTTTAAGCTTATAGTAGAATACATGTATGTATCTCTAATCAAATACATGGGATGTTAAGCCCTAATTTGTTTAGATAATTCCATTAAGAACAAGATATATTTCATATTCATGAATATTGTAGATTTCTTTGTTTTCATAGCCAAAATTACTTCTAAGGATACTAAGGTCATAACAAGCTTCAAATGATGTTTACAAAGTTTTGTAAGCTTCTTAATCTTGTAATTAAGATAGTTTGTGTGAGCTCCCCCTTAATCTTATGGTCAAGATAGTTTAAGGATTCTAAGGTCACAATCAATATAGATCATAATAAGTTGACCTTTTATGAGAGTTATGCACTAAAATTATGTTTTCAATATGATAAACACATTTTGAATCAAGATACTAAGATTAAGTGCAGTAAAATTATGTACAAATAAGCATTTTGTCAAGCTTATTTTAGGTCAACCTTGACTACGACCATAGCGCCTCTTGGTCAAATTTGATTTCAACCAAGAGGCAATTTCTGCAGATTTCCAATTTGAACATTTATGTGAAGTATAATTTCTACAGATTTTTCAGTTTAAAATGCATTTGTGCCATGAAAATTTACTATTTATGCAAAATGGCATCTTCACATGAGCTGAAACACAATGATCATGGCATAATAGTTATGATAGAACAGTAGTAACATATCCACAATGCAATGATTAGATGATAATGATCTAATATACATAGTTCCTATATAGATAGACCAAGAAATACTTAGGATAAACCAAAATAATCTCATTTATGGATTTTAAGACATACCATGAACATGCTTGATAAACGTTTTCAATCAAAGAATAAGGTTTGTTCAAAATCAGTCTTCATATAGCACTTTTTGTAATATGTTTAATGAATTTCATATTCATAATGTTATACTTTAATTCAACAATTCATGATGCTGAAGATCAATATGTCTTGATGAAAAGATGGTCTCCAAGATTCATTCTTGATTTGTATATTAAATCAATTATTAACCACAAATTGATAGCAGACTAGTTTAATTGAAACAGGTTCAGATTTATTGCAAACTTGAAAACAGGAACCTGCTCGGTCGACTATTTCTTGATCGACAATGTTTTCGGTCAAACAGTTTCTCAACCGAGAAAGTTTCTGTACTGTTTCAGAACTATTTTCAATAATTGTTTCCAAGTAAAACATAGACTATTTTTAATTCAATTTGCAATTTTGAAAACTCAGTTTAATTGAGGTAAAACATATATAAATATCAAAGTATCATTTAGGTTAAATCTCAACTAATCATATTCTAATCTTTAGATTTTGGGAACCCAAATAAAGACAAATTTTTAAAGATGTGTTTCTGTAGGTTTATTAAAAATGTGTATTTTCAGGTTGGAAATTGTAATTATTTGAATAACTTTGTTATCTCATTATGTTAAGTTGAGATAGACATAAAGATGTACAACTTTGAGTCTTTGGTCATATCTCAACTTAAGTTAGTTCATCTAGTTTGGGGGTTTTGGAACCCATACTAACTCAACATCCTTTTTCTTGTAAGGACAGGAGAAGGAATAATGTCCAAGGCATAAACAATAATGGCAACATATAGAATCAACCTCATGTCTCTTTCTATGATTGTGTTCTAGGTTGTTCTTGGGTACATATGTATATTTATCTTTAGGTACATACATAGATGGACTCTCTAGTACTTGTGCTCTTCTCCAACTAGGTTTTTGATACGATTTTCCTTTAGGCTTATAACCTAGTCCTCTCCTTCCAATTTGACGATAAGGATCACTTAAGATTTTATCAAGGATATCATTGTTACTCAAACCACTAATTTCTTGTTGCAACTTAACAATCTCATCCATTCTCTTCTTGATATCTAACTTTGCTTGATCTAGATTAGATGATAAAGAGTATCTTTCTTTCACAATAATATCATAATCTAGATGTGTACAAGAAATAGATTGTCTTTGAAGATCATTTACTTGAGTTTGCAGATTTAACTTTTCTAGGGAAAGAAGATCGCAATTTGCTTCTACTGATTGCAGCTTAATATCATGATCTTCAATAGCCTTTTTAAGATCTTCATTTTCAGATGTGAGAGCAAGAAGTTTGGCATTTAACTCATCATTTACTTTATTTGATTTCTTTAATTTCTTCTTGCACTTAATATATTTTTCATGTGTTTCTTGAAAACTAGCAATTAAATCTTCTTTAGGTAAATCAAAAAGTCTTACCTCTTCTTCTTCTTCTTCTTCACTTATTGTAGCAATAAGGCAATTTTTGTGTACCTCTTCCTTCTTTTCTCTCCATGGGCAACTAAGTGTTGTGTGGCTTGTTCCTGGGCACCAATTGCAACTTGTTGAAAATTTGTTCATGCTTTTCTTTTGCTTGCAGTTGTAGACACCACCACCCTTCATTCTTCAAGACTCGATTAGAGCTCCTTGAAGCCTGCTCTGATACCAATTGAAAAACCACTAGAGGGGGTGAATAGGGTTTTATGATATTTTAATAATAATTCAACCAAACTATGCAACCACAAAAATATTGGATAAGGGGACAAAGGATTTAGAGTGGTTCCAACCTTAGCAAATACTAAGGCATTCAATCCACTACCTGATTGCTTACCCAACTGGGATTTCGAAAGTATTTAATTTTATTACCTCACAAGGATATTATATAAAATTACAATACTTTCACCAAACCCTCCGGACAGCCTTCACCTAGAAGTAGTCTCACCAACCTCAAAGCAGCCTTCCTTGAAGTAACCTCAAGTTCCCCTTAAAGTAGCCTTCCTCTTGAAGTAGCTTCCCGTTGAGACAGTCTTCTTGAAGTAGTCCGAAGTCCACCTTCTCCACCTGAGAAGTCAAACCCTCTCCAATCCACAGCCTCCAACCCTAGGAGTAGCAAGGAGAGTACAAAAGATAAAAGGAACAAGAAGGGAAAATAGAAATTACAATACCACTTGTAGCTCAAGGCTTGATTTCCTATATCAAGCGTTTTGATCTCCTAACCAATGTATATAGAATTGTAAGTGTTGTGGATAGGAGATGCTAGCCTATAGGACACGAATTTAGAGCAAGGGAATGAGTATCCAATGCTAGTGTTGCTCAATTGCTCAAAACAATTGCCAATTGCAAGTGTAAGCTCGAGTATAGCACAAGTGTATATTGGTTAGTTTAGGTGTCCTAAGGCATGTCCTATTTATAGTAATGACCTTTAAGTGCTTAAGGACGTTCAAGACACTTTCTAGGGGGTTCTAAGTGCTTAACTAGTCGTTAGGTACACATTAGTTGCTTGAGCAACGGCTAGTTAATTAATTCTGAAAATTTCTGACAGAACACATCTCGGACGAAAAATTGTCGACACAGAATCCTTCTCGGTCGAGGACTTGTCGACCGAGGGACTGTCTGGAGCAAGTGTATGCAACGTTCATCTCCAACTTCCAACTACCCTGTCTGCTGTGTCTAACGGCTACTTGGGTCTTTCTCGGTCGAGGACTTTGTCGACCGAGAGTGTCTCGGTCGAGGAGTTTGTCGACCGAGATTAACCCTGATTCAGTGTTTTAAACTAAGTACTAAGGTTGTGTATGAGTGTGCATTTGTGACACTATTGTAGGGGATGACCTATCTAAGTGTTGATATTTGGATAAGAAAGATCTAACGCTTGATTTACATGATGTCTAAATACTTGTACATTATATATCTTGTACAAGTGTTTACATTTGATTACAATCATGAATTAAAACAACTTTAAGCATTTAGATCTTCCAAGTAGTGTATCATCCACCTAATTCCTGCAACACTCAAGTAGCACGTTAGATTCACAAGAATGAAATGTTTGTCATCATCGAAACAAAGGGATTATACTAATGTCAATTTAGCCAACATGTCTTGGTTTCACACAGGTGAAAGTTTTTCTTAACAATACTTAAAAAAGCATATGGGATGATCCTAGTGGTTGTTCTTCCTCCATTAGATGCTCAAGAGGTACCTCCACACAAAAAATATCGTGTTGGATTTGCTAGTCTCGTCAATATTATACTTCCTACTTTGAAGGTTCTTCAATGTTGATAAGATTGTTTTTATTATTTGATGGAGCTCTAAAGTCGACCTACATAAAAGTAGATAGTTATATCAAGGAAGAGACAGATCCAAGGATGTAGAATTTAGTGTATTGAATAGAAAAATATAATATGAAAGAGTATCTTTTGGGTGTTGTATTCAATACAAGGGGCAAGGTAAAATGTCCTCTCCATGTAATTTGCATTTAATAATAAATAAAAAAGATGCGTACTTTTGAAAATCTGAGTTTGAATTGCAATTGGTATTCATTTAGAAATCCTGGTAATGAACTAAAATCTGAATGATTATAAGCCATGAAAATGTCATCATACACAACTAGCATGTCATTAGTGGCACTTTTTGTACGCCATTATACTCCATAAGAATAGTTTCTGACAACATCCTAATACACAATAGTGGCTTTTGTATAAAAGCCAATTGATGCAATACTGCAATTTTTATAAAAGCAAATGATGTATTAGTGGCACTTATTAAAAGCCATTAAAACCAAACATTTAGTGGCATTTACAACTTATGCCACTATCTCTCTAGTGGCATTGGTACTGGAGGCATTTTTTTAAGTGTCAAAAAATGCCACTAAACGCTTTTAGTGGCATTTATATTTTTTAGTAGCATTTGTTAAATGCCACTAGTGAGTAGACAATTATGTCTTTCGTTCCAAACTAGAAGTTCAAGTGAGTAGATAATTATTTACCTTCTAACATCCATATGCACCCATGACATCCAAGAGAGTTATAGTGTCAATGAGATTATTGTTGTAGTATAGCAGTGGCTTCAACACACTTTCTCCTACTGCTTTCAGAGTAGTGAAGGTGTATCACATCATCAAATCTAGAGTCAAACAAAGAGAGTTTAAAATAGGTGTGTAATTCACTCCCATCTGCAGTAGTGAACCGCCATATTTGACATACCTCAAATCATAAGGAATCTTCCTGGATTGGCAGCTGGATTTCTTCACCTCCAATAGTAATTCGAGACTCACATGAAAGATCTTTGCTTAAATAATCTTTGTATTTCTTGAACCCTGGAGACTGAAGTTCTGGAGAGTAAATATACAAACAATTACTGAAACTATAACAAAACTGGAAGCTCTTGCAAGTAAATGATATATAGTCTTCTCATACAATTCTGTCATCCCCATCCAAAGTAATAGCATAATCTTCTATAGAAGAGTTACCAACATAATTTAAGAAAATAGACAGGTTTCACTCTCCTTGTATCATTAGTATTCCACTTACCTTTGAGAATAACAAAGCTATGAGTAGTCAACCCGCTTTAGTGGGTCTGCTTAAGTGCCCCCCTTTGTCCATTTTGAAATAGAGTACTGTTATTGCTACCAAAATACATATAAAGACTTATTGCATATACAAATACTTATCAAGATATCCTACATCATTATTGTTACTTACATTATGGTGGAATCCTTGAACCACCTCCCAGAACCACTGGATAAAAGGTGATGAATTGTTGTAGCTGGAGTATTCTGTATTTTCCCTCAAATCTTCCACCACAATAAACCATATGACAATTAGAAGTTAATATAACCACACAACTGCAAAGTGTGGATATCAAACGACATATACTTACAATCAATATCTAGAAGTCTACTAATAAGCAACTCCAAGTCTGAACCAATAGAGATCCACCCAAAGAATCATCCAAGTGCAGTATAACTATATATTTAAGTAAGCATGTCCATGCACACATATCCTTGTGCATGAAAACCTATCAAAAGATACAAGTTCTGTGTTATTGAATATGTAAACTACAAGAATGCATCGAACATAGATAGGAGTGTTTCCTTGTACTTTAGATAGGATGCCTACATGGATAATGGATAACTTGTAGTCAGCTACTTTATACCTGCTGGCAGTTGTCCTGTGTTTCTTGTTGCTGCTACTATATTTTGTATGGCATCTTCAGTACATGATGGGTCATTACCAACCATCCTCATGGTAATAATTAGAGCATTGTTCCTTACCAATAGAACCTTCATCATTTGAGTAGTGGTCCTCCTTTTTTGTTCTATCCCATACCAGACTGTAGGGTGATATAGATCCTAAAACATATAATCTTTAGGGAAGGTATAGAAACACCAAAGATAAGTGAAGTCATGATGGAAAGAGATGTCATGAAAGATGTATTAAATAGTGCATGAAGCAAATCTAGTTTACTATAATGATAAATGGCTCACCAAAATTGAAACTGTTGCAGACCAACAGATTAGAAACTCTTACACACCAGCATAATTGAGCAATTGTGTAAATCCTGTGGTATATCGTGCTGCAAGCCAATAGATTAGAGACTCTTTCTCTAAGAAAGCCTTCTTCTATAGATTCCCTACAAAATAACAACGAAATTTCCCACCAAAATTAGAGCACCATAGGTTATTGCACATCTGAAACAAAAATTGCATCACATTAACCATAAACAAACCATCAACATAAGCCCTATTGATTCTACTACCTTAAAGCAACCATTAAAAAATGATCTACGACAGATGGATTGAATGAGGCCACTACTCTATTTTCAGTTGCTACTCAGTTATATACTCACCAAGGGAGACTAAAACTTGCTAACCACCTTTGCTGCAAATTGCTTCACAGCTTGGATATGTAGGAATTCACAAGAGTTCCAAACAATGACTTACGATCATTCCTTCATGAGCACACATATAGAAATCAAAAATTTTCAGGTGGCATATACTGCTATCGATAACCGTACATGCAATGATAGTATAAAGAACAGGAGTTTCAGGGATAGTAGATAGTATAAAGAACATGATTATTAAGTCATTATAAATAGTAGAGAGATCAGGATCATGTGATCATGGTCTTACCTTGATAATTTGATCAAGCTCTTTGTTTAGCACCTGGCTGAATTGAGACTCACTAACTGCATCCTTAAAATGGAGAAAAAATTGAGGCAAAGAAAATTACAATAGCTTAACAAAGAAAAACACATAATCATGACATGGAATCACAAAAAGAGAGCATTTAATAAATATACGCCCATGGATTTAAATCCATTTAACCAAATAGAATTAGTATGGTGTTAGATTGAACTAGGTTGGATTAATTTCTTGTGTTCCTAACATTTGAATATATGTGTAAGCGTACTTCCAGTAGAAAGTTATACATATTCAATTTATGCTTTAACAAAACACAAAAGTATAGAGTAATCAAACTCTGATAAACTATTCATTCTACTAAAGCCCTTATAGCTACAACTAGACATCAGAACACAAACAATCAGAGCAGATCACATTCAAGTACAATGAAAAGTACAAAGGTCTAGATTATACCTAAATATGATAATCTGTTCAGGCTTTCTACACTTGGTACTTTGGTAGAAATCCACCAATACCTCCCTACAGACATACACATAGCCAATATATCAAAATAGATAAGATAAAATGACCCCGTAAAAAGATAACCAATATGCAAATGCAAAGTATAGATGATAAAAAGGTAGAGACAAGAAGGAAAAAGAGGCAACAAACCTGATAAGACCCTCATCCCCATTATTATCGGTGGGTTTAAATAGACAGTCTATCATTTCTACCTTGGGTCACTGAGTCCTAACAACAACTCTATACTTGGAGATTAAAGGCCATTCTCTGTATATGGGTTTTTCATCCCATTATTTTTGTTGGGCTCAAATCTATATGTTGTTGTGTTCATTTTTCTTATCTGGGGTGTTCTATGTTGCTCTGCTTGTGTCTTAGGACTCAGTCACCCAAGGTAGAAATGATAGACTCTCTGGGTGGAGCTCTTCTCATGGAAGGACTTTCTTCGAAGACATCAAATGGATGATATATATTCTGCAAGGACAACCAATGAGAAGTGAAAACCATTAGTTAGTTGAACAAAAAGGAAAGGACCTGGAACACACAAATTAGTTAAACGAAATACATAAAAAGCTTTTACTTACAACGCCCTTCATGTTTCCACAACGAATGAGATCTTGAATAAGCATGCGGGTGTCACAGCACACAGAGAAGTTCACCACAACACACTTAACAACTGTTGTGCAGCGGTAGAGTTTCTGCAAAAGAGTGGGTGGCATGGTTAAAAATAGAAGTTTATTAAAAAAGGAACAACAGATTATAGATGTTAAAACTGGATGGGGCATCACCTTGTTGTTAAAATTCCACCTCCAATTATGTGGGAAAAAATCTTCACCGTTGCCAACTTTTAGTTGGGGGATACAAAAGATAGAACACATATGAATTACAAGTACTCAGTGTCCTTTAGGTGAAGCAATAAGAAGAAAAAAAAGAACATAGAATACCTTTGTAGTAGTAACACACCTCAATAGGTACATAAGTGGGTTGCTTGGGCCTCCCTACATTAAGGCAAGGCAGAGGGTCTGAATACTTGAGCTCTATCTGATGATGTTTTCTGAAATAATCAGAGACATGTAGTGTCAGGATATTACTTGTTTCGTTCTAACAACTTGTTTTCCTTTACATATATAAAGTCGTGTTTCATCCACATACAAGCACAACTCAAATGAATTACCCAGAAGGTAAGATCTGAGACCTCAAGTGATGTGAGACCTCAAGAATATAAACATCGATGTCGCCTACATCAGGAACAACATGATACACCTTGCTACTATTTTTAGAGATATGAGAGGCTACTTTAGACAGACGCAAAGCTCTAAAACAAAATACACAATACTCAAAAAACCTCTAGAAAATGTTAAAACCTCATAGTATGTGAGGGCACATATCTACAAGAAACTTGGAACAAATTGCCTTGGAAATACAAGAAATATGTATGCATGGCAGAAACTTGGAACAAATTACCCTGAAAAGAACCAATAAATATATAAATATAGCCCCATTTAAAATGTTTCACCAACTAGTCTAGGATTCATCAAAATGTTGGGTGGAGCTTGAAGATTGTAGTGTGGTTGCTAGAATCCTGATCCCTACATTGTTAAGATATCCTGCAGCATGTGATCAAGTAATGAAAGAAAAATTAATATGCCATAAGAAATATATCATGATTTGACATGATGAAAATTGGCCCCTATAATTACAGAGAAATATTGACTTAGTAAGCTATCCTGCAGCATGTGATCAAGTAATGAAAGAAATATTAATATGCCATAAGAAATATATCATGATATGACATGATGCAAGTTGGATATGAAGCCCACAAATATGAAGCACCCGCAATATGCATTCCTACTTATATAAGCAATTGCATTCCAAGATATTATCAAATAGAATCAAACCCGCATAGGTTGGGAAACAAAAAATCATGGTATACGATGTGTGGTTGTTATACAAAAGGAACAATTACCCTTTTACTGTAGTAGTTTTTACATTCGAAAATAATTATTCAGTCCACATCACCCATCCACATTAGTTGTACATTTTGAATATCCAAACCATAATAATCCATTTACTAGTTGAGTAATTACAAAATGGAAAGAAATGGATCAAATAGTTGTAACTCATTTGCAACTAAATTTTTCATCTGTACCCACAAACAAGAAGCTAAAACAATTCTCATAGCTAGAAACCACAAACCAATCATAGTATGTGCATCGTCCATAATACTAAGATTATCCATAACAAAAGTAAAAGCAGGTCAAAACAAAATAGGATTGTTATTTGGCAACATTGTCTACGACAATGGACATGAAACACCTTTATTTGGATTGTCATGTATGAATAAAAAATTGGATTAAATAAAAACAACGATATCTCTCCTTTGTTTAGATAGTATCCAAGAATGCAATTAACTTTAAACTTCATGTCTTGCAAAAAATAGAAATGACTTTAGATACTACTTTTGTTTTCAATTATGTAACAAGGTAAGCAATACTTTATGCTCACCTTGGCAACATATGCGTTTTCGGCCATGCTATGATGTTGCCAACAACATCATCAATAGATTGATATTGATCATAAGGTCTCACTAGAGTATCATTGCCCAACAAAGGAAACTCTATAAAAACAACAACAAATGATGAGCGTGAAATTGCACCTCACACCCTTTTCATGGGGTCAAACTCAAAGACTCGACTGAATGCAATTCTAGCATCTGGATCTGTAAAACTCAACAGATACACATCCTAGAAACAAAATACAGTTTACATAACAAATTTATATAAACGTACAATGAAGTGCAATTTATAGAAATACAAGCATACTTGTCCCTTCTTAAATGATGAATGTCTTATATGGAGTGGAGTTTGCATTGATAAGTTTGTCTGCACAATTATTTTATTTTTGTCATAAGTCCATAAAAGTCAACATGGAAAATAATTGATACCACACATCTTGTATAAAATTTATTCATACTTGGCCAATTCCAACATGTTGTGGTTGACTGATTACTACTCTAGTTAAGGCAAGTAACTCCTCTAATTTTTGGTTGAATTCATCCTTTCGTTCTTGAAGTTTTGCATCAAATTCCAACCGTTGTTCTTCAATCTTATCCTGGAAATGCTTCCTTTGCACTTCTTTAGCTTCTCGGGATTTATGATTCTTTCCCTAGATATCAGAAGGTGATGGTCCAAGTCCATAACCACGAACATATCCTGGTCTCTCTTCTCCCATAACATTCCTATAAATTTCATCTGAAGTAACATCAGGTTGTTTTCTTCACAGCTCTTCTCCTACCTCAGAAAATTTTTCCTACATACAAAAAATCATAGGAGATGCATTTTATACCAAATATATACCTCTTTGAAATTAGTATATGTAACACAATACTATAAGATATTATGTGTTGTACCAAAATTTTGGTGGATTCAACATCAACTATGCTCCCATCTTTTTTACGATGAGTTTTCTCAAAAAACATTATGGGATCCACTTCTCCGCCTAGTTCCTTCTCCATCTTTATCATTCAAATAAGGTTATTGTAAACATCAAATAAATGGATGCCATCAAATTGTATAAATGGATCACACAAATTACTAACTTACATCATATTTCAGACATGCAAACGACTTGGTTCTTGTTGTGTGGATAACCTTATGAAATTTTCTACTTGTCTTGTTAGTTATAGACTTCCTATGTGGAAAACATTATAGTATTGTGCATAGTAATTATCTATATGGCACTGTAAGTATCAACAAATAGAAAAAAAATATTACCTTTCCTTTATTACTCCTCCAATAATTGACAAGAAATTTCCAATGTGACTTGTCCACGCGGGGAACAACTTGTTCACACTGTTGTTCGTATGGACTATCTTCTAGGAAGTATAGTCTCCTTAACTCCCACTTGTGGTCCTTTCATTTATTTCCTAGTCTCTTCATTGTCCACTCCTTCAGATCTGAATCCATTGTGAATTTACTCTACCGACATAAAGGATATCAATTAGAAGCTCTATTTAACCATTTAAAAATAAAATTTAATAATATACCTTCACAAAATTCCATATAGAATCTTTTTTATTTAATAGAAATTGTCTCCATTCCTCATAGTTTAGTGGACAAAGATTGGGATCTCTTGCAATGGTTGTCAGAAAACTTGATAAGTGACATTGGTTTTCACCTACTGGTTGTCCAAATTGATTTTTCTCAATGGGAATTGGATCGTCGGGCTTTCTTTTCTAGATTTTCAAACATTGTGTTCGGCCACGTGCTTGATGTTTTTGACCTAAGCATTCATTCATAAAGGATAAAATATATATATGCAAAATTATATATCATTAAATGCAGCACTATAAATGCAATAATATGAATGAAATGATTACCTTGCCCATCAGAAGGTGTTGTTGTAACATTCAATGACTCAACATGGTGATTAGAGACGTCATTTTGGTTCATGTTATCAGGAAATACATTGCTATTTTTGTGACGTCCCCGGATTTTGGCTTCTCCAAACCCTATTGGGAATGAGATGTCAGCATCCGAAAACATCATCTAATCATATCAGAAAGCGATGCGGAAGCATAATACGCATACATGAACATACAACCATAACATTCTCAACATTCAACATGTAAATGTATACAACATGAATTTATTACACAATGGTTTACAATTACATATTGAATGAAAGTCCCACAATCTAAGGACATGTATGCTAAACTAGGATCTACACAATAGGTACAACCTGAATAGCTGCTCACTCCCATCTTTTTCCTCCCATGCTATCTCTCAACCTAAAACATATGTGAAACAACGAATCAACACACAAGGTTTTGTGTACGTGGGTAGAAAGATACATACTAATATGTTTATATAATTGAAATAACTTGAGAAAGAAAGATTAAAAGAAAACATTATTTAAAGTGATAATCAGGTAAACATTCCTTTTATTACATTCACTTTGATGCAGTTGTACTACACATACTTGCACTTGACTTACATCTAGTGTGGGCAACATAGTATCATCGTACATCTAACATGGGCCAAGGAATCATACATCCATGTTAGGCAACATACATCCACACCAGGCTATATGCTCTAGTAGCTACAACCCATCATACTCATTTATGTGCTATTAGATTTGGCGAAGTATAACTCATACTAGTTCAACCAAGCAATCATATCCAAATACGAGCATTCAAGATATCACATATCATATGCAACCAGAAAACTAGTCATATACTTAATAAATCCCACATACCTGAGTTCAGAGATTCCTATTTACATTCTGGATCATCTACATATCTGATCAGCACCTGATTAATAACAAAATCATATACTAGCATCAGATTCTCATCATCTTAACCCTAGTCGTGTTCATTAGGGTTTATATTATCTCATTAGGATATTCCAATGTTTACTTGCATTATTGTCTTATATTTATCTTACTGACGTCATTTTCCAGATTATGATCCATTATCTAAATATTAGGTTCCATATTCTATTTTTGTGCACATATTAACCCTAGGTTACATCATTAACCTAGATTAGGGTTTTAAAGCATGTATTAAGATTCATCTTCATATAAAATGGATTCTCTTCATCATTATGATCTCATAATTAAAACTGAAGTTCCATATACTGATATGACCTTACTCTGTGAATTTCATCATTTATTGAGCAGGTATGCATTTAATACATTATCTTTAGTGTTATTAGCCCTAATTAGCCATAATAATCAAATTATATGGTTTCATACATCAACATGACCATATTTGACATCTTATGCATTATAAACATGATTATAGACTTACTATCATTTTTCCATAATTTAATAGCATCATTTGATATTTATTACTCTTGAACTAAGCATTCTATAACTAATAAGATATCACTGATATTAGTGCATCAAAAGCCTGATATTATGATTTCATATTGTTCTACACATTTTTTTGAGAATTTAGACACCTTATTTGTATTTTTCAGACATTCGAGCTATTTTCTACGAATTTTGGAAGATCTGAACATTACTAAACTATTTACCTCTTTCGGCCACTCAGGACCCACCACGTGGCCACTAGGGCGCCTCCTGGCTGTTTTTTGGGACACAGGCGGGCTGGCCGATTCAATCTGGTTCTCTTGGTTTGTCTAGACCGCCGGCTACCTCCTTTTCTTGCTTCTTTTCTCGCGATCCACACGAGGCGTCTGCCTTCTGTGCAACCTGGCCGCTGCTTAAGGGAGGCCCTGTTCTGGGTGATCCAGCGCTCCACGATCTCAGGCGTCAAGCCGCGGCCGCCGTGACTCCAAGGAGAGCGAGCCAAGGCCATAACCTTCCCCGCCCTTTGGATGGCTTACCAGAACATCCACAAACACCTCGGATCGTCATCCAGGAGGGATTGCAGAAACTGGGATCTCTTCGACCCAGATAAGGACGCCTGGATCTTCGGCCGACCATGGAGAACTGAACTGGCAAGGACACTAGATCCCTCCACTAATCTGGAACTCTCAGTCAGTTCCTCTCTAGGTGACAATAGAGATAGGCAAAAGGTAAATACAGAGGTTGGGGCCTCCACACCCAGAGATGGAGTCGCCATCTCAATAGAACCAATCTGACCCGTCTGGGAGGTCAGCGCCGAGAGGGGGTCAGGTTCGCCATGACTGCAGATTTCGACGAGCATCGCCATCATGAAGCTTGGCTCCAGCATGCAGGTGATGGCACAACGATGCTCCTTATCCACCTTGTCTATCTACTGCCCGACACATTGCCAGAAAGAAAGTAGAATCCTGCCATAGCAAGGAAGATGATGATAAAGCCAAGGCTCTAAGACAGTCGTCCTTGAATATGCTGACACCATGGCATCATATCCAGGATTCGTGAGAGAGGATGGTGAAGGTGGGAACTATGGTCTCTGGACACCATGGGTCTTCAACGTCAAGTGAAGAGGGCATCTGTTAGAGTGTTGCGCAGATCATGGGTTCACCAATGAGATTCTCTTATCCTGCCTCATCGGATCTAAAGACACCTCATCTAGTTCTGTTCCACCCTTTCCGGGGGTTAGGGGTGACCTAGGATGTGTCCCGCACCCTTTATCCATGGACTACAGTTTGTGTTAATATAGCAACCACAAGCATGTCATGTGACATTGGGATGTATGAAACTTATGTCTACTTATTTCAAATCAAAAACCAAAGTTTGCACTGCTGAAAAGTTTCTCAAAAAGCATCAGATCTAGGGTGGAGTAAAGTTTCATATAATTGTCATTTGAACTGTATTTGTAAACTTATATGACCGCAATACATCCTAGGGATCATTATTCAAACATTTACCTCTATGTAAATCGCTAAAGGTATGGTTAATCCAATGGCGCTCAAGTTTGATAAATATATCACATTCATTGTTTCCGTGGACATAATGACCCCGACTATTGGTTTTTGATCGTTTGATGGGATGACTATCATATGTTTGAGTCGATTGCATCATTTTTAGATATAAGTAAACTCAAATTTTGACCAACCAAAAAGGAAATTAATGAACTTCACATACGGTGTTGGGTATCATAATCCTCAAATTTCAGGTCATCACATTCACCCCACCTAATATGGAATTTCGTCCTCAAAATTCAACTATTATTGAAGTTAATAGGAAACTAAGGGTGTCAAATTCATATAAGTCATCATTTATAATTTTAAGGCTATCATAGCTCTTAACAAACCCTAAGTTGTCATCTTAGGTTATTGAGTCTGTAGGGGTACCCACCCCACCTTGTAAATATTGAAGCATTATTTTTTTTTCAGGAATTGGAGCATCACTTAGTGTCTTAGTCATAAATGACAATCTTATATTTTAGGATTTACATCATCATAACTTCTTAGAAAAAGGGTTTTATTCATATGCATGAAGTTAGGAAGGTGCTACTCTAGCTTCATCTTTCACCTACTAAATCAGACAAGGTGATGTCGAGATTTCAGGCCATTATTTACCAGAATTATTAAGCTTAACAACATTAGTGTGGTTTATGATCAACATCATACTAGTATTTCAGCATTAGAGGGGATTATTTTCATCCTTGATATTAGATTTTTTTTTACTTAAGAAGGGCTTAAGTAACATGCTTGACCATTAGGGTTTCACCCTATGGTGTGATATTCATACTCAACTTAGAAGCATACATTGAGAAGGATCAAAGTTTCGAACTATATTTCCGATCATGTATCCTATGATCCAAAAATATCTTTAAATCAAGTTCATGAGTTCAACTTTTTATGTCTTGCATGTATTATGTGAAGGTAAAAAGAGAATATACTAAGTTTATCCCATGATCTCAGAATCATATCTTTCATGTTTCATATGAAGGGGAAGACAATATTTTAAAGTCAAACTTATCATGATTTCAATCTTGGGTTCTACATGTATGATATAGGGGGGAAATATAGAATAGGTCAAGCTTATACGAGTGACTCCTCATATCTAAATCATCTATATAGCTCAAGTGAGGTTTCTATCATCATATATTAAGAAAAGAGAAGAAGAAGGGAGAACATGTATTTTGAGTATCTTTTGCACAAAGCATCATACTCTCGTAACTAAAGTTCATATATTACCTCACTTGCAACTAATGATGAGATTCACAAAATTTGTCACTCTAGCTAGGACCTAACTCAGCCAAAGGATTGACTTTATCATATGGGTCATCTACCCATCCTTTTCTTTTACCCAATTCTCACATATATATTTGAATCATGCATAAGGACTCAACTCAACACTCAACAGTAATCTAGTGTAGGACATTTTTTTAACACATATCTCATATATTGGAGGCTAGGTCCTATGACCTTCTCCCTGTGGGTCTTACTCTCTCTAGAGTTCACCACATATCTCATCCTACCACTAGATATCCCCCTTGTATAAGTGCTTGAGGCTCATGCACACTCATCTCTATCTTAACTTAGCTTATCTTAAGTAGGAAAAGAGAATGTACTTTCATCATTACAACTTAGCATAGATCCTCTAAGAGCGGATTCAACTCATATACAACTCAAATCTTAATAAGGAAACTTATACCATCATAGATCAAACTTAGATACGGTTCTATATGCTTATTTCCTTCATCTTTCTTTTGTCTATCTATTTATCTATCACATAACCCAATGAGGCTCTAGACATCTAATCTAGATCCATTCTCTCTTCTAGACTGATGTCACTCCCTTTCACTTAGATTGCATGAACACTAACTACTCTCCAGTGTGAGGGACACATTTTTATATTTACATATATATAATAAACTATTATATAGTTTTTCTCTGAGAAAGAAGACGTCAAAGAAAATTTTCGAGGCTCGAGCCGATTGGAAAACAAAACCAAATCAGCAAAATCAAATGTCCCACACACAGTAGATAGTCTAGTGTCATGTCACCTAGTGAAATGGTGAGAACGAGATGTAGACTAGTGTAGCTACCCAATACATATGAGCTCTATATGGAAAGGGTTTCTTACACTTGTCTAAACCTAGTTCTCGAACATCTAGGTTATAACTTAGAGGCTAAGTCAAACCTTATTCCTATAGAACAACTTACTAAGTTTCTAAGGTTTAAAGTGAAAGGTGAGGTTTAGGTTTAATGTTTCATGGTGAGCAATTGTTAGGTGTAGCTATTGTTCATGCTCTGATACCAACTGTGACGTCCCAGGATTTTGGCTTCTCCAAACCCTATTGGGAATGAGATGTCAGCATCTGAAAACATCATCCAATCATATCAGAAAGCGATGCGGAAGCATAATACGCATACATGAACATACAACCATAACATTCTCAACATTCAACATGTAAATTTATACAACATGAATTTATTACACAATGGTTTACAATTACATATTGAATAAAAGTTCCACAATCTAAGGACATGTATGCTAAACTAGTATCTACACAATAGGTACAACCTGAACAGCTGCTCACTCCCATCTTTTTCCTCCCATGCTATCTCTGAACCTAAAACATACGTGAAACAACGAATCAACACACAAGGTGTTGTGTACGTGGGTAGAAAGATACATACTAATATGTTTGCATAATTGAAATAACTTGAGAAAGAAAGATTAAAAGAAAACATTATTTAAAGCGATAATCATGTAAACATTCATTTTATTACATTCACTTTGATGCAGTTGTACTACACATACTTGCACTTGACTTACATCTAGTGTGGGCAATATAGTATCATCGTACATCTAACATGGGCCAAGGAATCATACATCCATGTTAGGCAACATACATCCACACCAGGCTATGTGCTCTAGTAGGTACAACCCATCATACGCATTTATGTGCTATTAGATTTGGCGAAGTATAACTCATACTAGTTCAACCAAGCAATCATATCCAAATACGAGCATTCAAGATATCACATATCATATGCAACCAGAAAACTAGTCATATACTTAATAAATCCCACGTACCTGAGTTCATAGATTCCTATTTACATTCTGGATCATCTACATATTTGGTCAGCACCTGATTAATAACAAAATCATATACTAGCATCAGATTCTCATCATCTTAACCCTAGTCATGTTCATTAGGTTTTATATTATCTCATTAGGATATTCCAACGTTTACTTGCATTATTGTCTTATATTTATCTTACTGACGTCATTTTCCAGATTATGATCCATTATCTGAATATTAGGTTCCATATTCTATTTTTGTGCACATATTAACCCTAGGTTACATCATTAACCTAGATTAGGGTTTTAAAGCATGTATTAAGATTCATCTTCATATAACATGGATTCTCTTCATCATTATGATCTCATAATTAAAACTGAAGTTCCATATACTGATATGACCTTACTCTGTGAATTTCATCATTTATTGAGCAGGTATGCATTTAATACATTATCTTTACTATTATTAGCCCTAATTAGCCATAATAATCAAATTATATGGTTTCATACATCAACATGGCCATATTTTACATCTTATGCATTATAAACATGATTATAGACTTACTATCATTTTTTCATAATTTAATAGCATCATTTGATATTTATTACTCCTAAACTAAGCATTTTACAACTAATAATATATCACTGATATTAGTGCATCAAAAGCCTGATATTATGATTTCATATTGTTCTACACATTTTTTTGAGAATTTAGATACCTTATTTGTATTTTTCAGACATTCGAGCTATTTTCTACGAATTTTGGAAGATTTGAACATTACTAAACTATTTACCTCTTTCGGCCACTCAGGACCCGCCACGTGGCCACTAGGGCGCCTCCTGGCTCTTGTTTGGGTCACAGGAGGGCCGGCCGATTCAATCTGGTTCTCTTGGTTTGGCTAGACCGCCCGCTACCTCCTTTTCTTGCTTCTTTTCTCGCGATCCACACGAGGTGTCTGCCTTCTGTGAAACCTGGCCGCTTCTTGAGGGAGGCCCTGTTCTGGGCGATCCGGCGCTCCACGATCTCAGGCGTCAAGCCGCCACCGCCGTGACTCCAAGGAGAGCGAGCCAAGGCCATAACTTTCCCCGCCCTTCGGATGGCTTACCAGAACATCCACAAACACCTCTGACCGTCATCCAGGAGGGATTGCAGAAACTGGGATCTCTTCGACCCAGATAAGGATGCCTGGATCTTCGGTCGACCATGGAGAACTAAACCGGCAAGGACACTAGATCCCTCCACTAATCTGGAACTCTCGGTTAGTTCCTCTCTAGGTGACAGCAGAGATAGGCGGAAGGTAATAACAGAGGTTGGGGCCTCCACACCCAGAGATGGAGTTGCCATCTCAATAGAACCAATCTGACCCGTCTGGGAGGTCAGTGTCGAGAGGGGGTCAGGGTCGCCCTGATTGCAGATTCCGACGAGCATCGCCATCATGAAGCTCGGCTCCAGCATGCGGGTGATGGCACAACGATGCTCCTCATCCACCTTGTCTATCTACTGCCCGACACTTTGCCAGAAAGAAAGTAGAATCCTGCCATAGCAAGGAAGATGATGATAAAGCCAAGGCTCTAAGACAGTCGTCCTTGAATATGCTGACACCATGGCATCATATCCAGGATTCGTGAGAGAGGATGGTGAAGGTGGGAACTGTAGTCTCTGGACACCATGGGTCTTCAACGTCAAGTGAAGAGGGCATATGTTAGAGTGTTGTGCAGATCATGGGTTCACCAACGAGATTCTCTTATCCTGCCTCATCGGATCTAAAGACACCTCATCTAGTTCTGTTCCACCCTTTCCGGGGGTTAGGGGTGACCTACGATGTGTCCCGCACCCTTTATCCATGGACTTTAGTTTGCGTTAATATAGCAACCACAAGCATGTCATGTGACATTGGGATGTATGAAACTTATGTCTACTTATTTCAAATCAAAAACCAAAGTTTGCACTGCTAAAAAGTTTCTCAAAAAGCATCAGATCTAGGGTGGAGTAAAGTTTCATATAATTGTCATTTGAATTGTATTTGTAAACTTATATGACCGCAATACATCCTAGGGATCATTATTCAAACATTTACCTCTATGTAAATCGCTAAAGGTATGGTTAATCCAATGGCGCTCAAGTTTGATAAATATATCACATTCATTGTTTCCGTGGACATAATGACCCCGACTATTGGTTCTTGATCGTTTGATGGGATGACTATCATATGTTTGAGTCGATTGCATCATTTTTAGATATAAGTAAACTCAAATTGTGACCAAGCAAAAAGGAAATTAATGAACTTCACATACGGTGTTGGATATCATAATCCTCAAATTTCAGGTCATCACAATTTTGGTTACTGGCAGCTCTATTCTCTACAATTCTTGAATGAATAGACACGGAAGCATTGACATTAGGCACACATGATAGATATGAATTTCTTGATCTTGTAACTTTATCATCACTTTCTTTTTTGTGTTTATTTTGGAACCTTGTTCCCATCTCCTTTTCATTTGTGCATGTTTGAGAGGATTTCAAACCACCAACCATATTAGAGTCTTGGGGAGATGTGGTTGATTGGGTATTTTCTACAGAACTAGCAGCAGTTTTATTGAATTTGTTTGCTCTATCATTATGAATTTCATCTGGAAGGGAAGCTAAATTTTTTTGGAGTGATTTGAGGATGACAGGTTCAAAGATTGCCAACAACCATGTTGAGTAATGCTAGGTAAATGAGTCACCGTACAAGAGTCATTGTTGTTGTTCTTATCATTCCTTGTGGTTGTCTTGTTATGGCAATTATCATTGTACTGTTCTCTCATCCTGAGCATATCAAGTCACATAAAAATGAAGACATTTAAAAAAATATTGAACAACATAATAACAATTTTATAATTAATATTTAAAAATGAAACACATATATTTAAGCAAATATAATTATAAACAACAGCAGAGACAAGGATAAATTTGATTAAGAAGAATGTCAGACATGCAAAATGCATACACCTAGCTAGAGCACAATGTGAGATAGGAAATTAAAGAGATACATCGAGCCAAAAAAAGGCTTATTTAAGTCAAATAATAATGACAAACTAAAAGAAACATTGGATGCTATTTTGTAATCTTCTCATTCAAAACTGTCATCATCATCACTTTGAGATACACTTTCGAGAAAATATTACATGCTTATGGGCTTGTTTCAATGTATGTTCGTCCAAGACACATGTTTCCATTTTACCAATACCACGACCTACTTTCGAGAAAATAGACCAATCATCACTGTCAAGTGTTGGCTCGTTTTCCAAATTTGCTTTGTCAGTATCGTTTCTATTTGGCCGATTTAATTTTGTTTCAACTCCATTCAAGTATCTTGAACAAAAAGTTAGACACTCTTCGGCTATATATCCTTCTTCTATTGATCCTTCTGTATATCTTTTATTACGAACATATCCTTTTAGGGTCATCATATACCTGATAACAAAGTTGAGGAAAATATAATGACAAATTACATTCCAATAGGTAAAGTCATCACGACATATGAAAAACTACCTTTCAATTGGATGCATCCAACGATACTGAACAGGGCCAGCTATCTTAGCTTCATAAGCAAGATGGATTGATAGATGCACCATTATGTCAAAAAAATATGGAGGGAATATCTTCTCCATCTCACAAAGTGTCACAGCTATTGCATTTTCCCATGCAGCAAAATCATTTGGATCTATGACTTTAGTGCACAACCTTTAAAAATAGCGACAAAGATTAATAATACATGACTTACCATTCTTACTGGGAAAAAGGAATATAAATATCTAATTTACTTCATTAAATTTTAGATGGCTCCAAAATCACGTGGCTCTAAGGCCTCAGAAGAGTCATCCTCTCATAAGAGAAAAGAACCTGAAACTTCTAGAGAACCTGGTTGTAACGAACCTACCTCCCAGTAACCCCCAATTAAGGGAGACCAAGAGGTCAGAGCCGTTATTCCCATTTCTGGATCAAAGGTTTGACAAATAATCAATAACAATTATCAAATTCTACCAACTATACTGAAATCTGGTAAAAATTAAAATTGTTTGCATACCTTTGGAAAACTTGGATTACTAATCTTCTATCCATATGAGAGAATATTCTAACTAGTCCTCCTTGATCGTTAATCCTCATTTAATTCTACATGTGTCACTTTACTGTTTGTTCTTTTCACTTGTACCTAAAATGCCAACAAACAAAACGTCGATCAGCATAAAGCTGGTATGTGGGGGAAACAATAATCGTACAACTATGATAATAATGTAATCATCCAATTATCATTTAACATCCAAGATTACGTCTTAAGCAATACTACTCAATTCTTACTTATCCCCTATCTATGTGTTGTCCCTGCAGTGGACCTGGATGCTACCTTCCTCATTGTAGATCCCCATTAAACCCTGCATGATCCTACCTAACATGTAGATCAATATCTAGGGTTGAGTCGCATGGAACTACCCATAGGTAGCCCAATCCCTAACTCATGATGTGCTAGAGAGTCACATGGCACTACCCATAGGTAGCCCAATCCCTGACTCAAGGTGACTTGATGGACCTACCCCATTGGTAGTGATGTACTAAGTCATCCAATGACTTGATGGACCTACCCCATAGGTAGCCATGTACTAGGTCAAACTATTAAGCCATAGAGGGGACTAGGATCTGAGCTAGTAGGGACATATATTAAGTGATAGGCATATCCACATTATAGTTTGCATGAATTAAATTCATCCAACAGTTTAATTCAAGTCATCAAGGAAAACTTCAGAAAACCTCGAAAAACTAAATTCGAGATATTCATAAGCGTAACTGCATACCTGTCAGGCTGATTTGAGACAGAATAATCCATGCAAGTAAGAAATCCAAGCAACCAAGCACTCATAACAAGATCCTAAAATAATAATACAATTTCCTTTTTATTACTCATGTCATCAAGATCTATTAAACCTAGCTCGCTTCCTAGGGTTTCTAGTCCACTTTTAGGGTTTCCATTTCAATTAGGGTTTCCCTTCATCTTTTACTATTTTAAAACTTAAGTTACTGCAAATTGATCACAAAGCCTAATTATCTCATCTATTCTTCATGAAAGATACTAAGGTTATCTTTTAACAACATATAACCCTAATCTTGATTTAAAGGCACACTTAAACATCAATTAAGTCCATTAAGGCTCTTTTACATTAAAGCTACTATTTTCATCCTTTTAATCCATGACAAATTCATTATGCTCATTTATCATCAATTCATAGTTCATTGTGGTCTAATTCACATATGAACTCTATTTGTCATTAATTCTGCCTTTATCCATTAGGAAACCCTAATTTCTACATTAAGGGTTTTTATCCACAATTAGGAACTTTTATACTTGAAAAATCTTAAAATTATCATATCTCAACTTTAGTCATAAAATTGAACAATTAAAGCCATTAAGAGTCATATTTACTAATATTAGTGTTTCAAGGCCCTTTAAAGCATGTTTATGCACATGAAACTCTAAATTAAACCAATTGCATGCAAATTTCATCCTTTTTATTCTTAATGTACCTTTTTACAATTAACATGTTAATATCAACTTTAATCATCCATTAAACCCTACTAAATACGTTAATCATCTCAAAATAGGGTTTCTTAATCATTAATGCATTAAAGTTGATAACTTCCATTACTTGTCAAATTTCAATTAGAAAAAGGCTTCAATTATATTTTTATTGCATTCCTCGTGTTTTGTTGAGTAAAATTCATATATTATGTGTATCCATCCGAGCTACGGTTAATTAGTTATGAATTTTGCAAGAATCTACTTACTTGAGCCAATCAGGAGTTGCCATGTCGTCTCCGTCCATGCAACGTGACCCGGTTTGCAAAACATAACGCAAAGACAAAACTGCCCTTGATGAGTTGCTCGTTTCTTCAATACCTGGAGGGGTATTTTTGTCCAAACGACACTACCTGTCTTCAACCTTGCGAATCCCTACTGTCGCCGACCTACAACACTTTGTGGGGCCGCCTCCCACTACCTCAAGACTCTGAACTTGCCCGAACCCATCTCCCTGCCTCCGGTTCCCCCTGCCACACCCAACCAGGCCACCAATCACGGCCGAGATGGCCAGTTCCATGCACGGCAAGCCTGTGCTTTTCTGCGGGTATACAGTCTCCTGCAAGCGTTGGACGTGGATGAGAGCAAGGAGATGATGGTCGGTCACTCCTTGGTTGTCGTGGGAACGTCCTGCTTCCATCAAGACTACATACAACACCTCGTTGTCCCCGGGATAGATCTACACCCTCTGTTAGGGTTTTAAACTTAAAAGTAAGAAGAAGGAGATGGAGAAGAGAGAGGGAGACGTGGGAACTCTCTGGAACTCAGACCAGGGCTCTACCCTTTATATAAGGGTGGGTAACGAAGCCCTAGGTTTGCTTATACACAAATTAATATGGTCCTCTCCCAATGGGAGTCATATTCCTTCAAGGAGAAGTATTCTTCTCTCTCCTCATTATCCCTTTGATATTCTTTATTTCATGGATAATTAGAAATACAAAAATCCTTTCTCTTATTCTCTTTATGTTTGCTTTTTAATCCATTGGCATGAATTTATATTTTCTTTTAGTAGAAAAAACTTCATTTTTAACAATACCACATAATCCATTAATTATGTAACACATTATACTCTTATTTTGTAGTATTAGTATTTTCTCTTTCTTCCTCTTTATTGGGGCTCCTTGGACTCCAAGAAACTCTAATATTTCGAAATCATTTTTGGTGGATACTCATTATCCTTCTAGATGCATCTATATTCATTATTTCTCATTATCTTGTTTATTTCTTATTAAAATATCTCCTTTTGAGGATTTCTCTTTATCTTTCTTTTTATTTTCCTCATCGGCATTCCATTTAACATTAGAAATCTTTTGGATACGAAAATACACAAAGGATAACTCAATTCTACCTCTTTCCACTTATTTTCTACATTTTATCATTGTTTTCAATTTCTTTCTTAATAAAGAAATACTTAATTGATCTTTTCTTTTCTGGTTGCATTATCTTTGCAACTTTGGACTCCTTGGGACCCAAGGAACCCAAGAGGCACGAAATCCACCTTTGTATTATATTCTTTTGCCTTCCAGAGGTTTCTACATTTCTCTTTTCCCCATTTCTTATTAATAATGGAGTTCCTTTTGTCTTTTCCTTGTTATTGGGCCCAATAGCCAATAAAGCCCACAAAACAATCATCAAGGCTATTGTAAATGAAATCCATTTAATCAAAACAAATTATATCTTTATTTGTTCAAATATCTTTAATATGAGAAATCACATTTCTCACCAAATGAACCCAAAAGTTGGGGCTGTAACATCCTTCCCCTCTTATAGGAATTTTATCCTCAAAATTCCATCAAGCAACAAACAATTTAGGATAAGACTTTTCCATGTCCATCATTGGCCCCTATGTGGCTTTACCTTATCCATGGCTCTTCCAAAAAACCTTTATCATCACATATTCCTTTGTCTGAGTTCTTTCACCTTGGCATCTATAAACCCCATAGGTGACTCTGGTCTTTTCAGCCTCCCTTGGGGCTCACTAGGTTCATTGCTCTGCACATGGTCCGGGTACCTCACATAGTGATCTAAATTGGACACATGAAACTCATCACACATCACATTATCCTGAGGGGTAAGGGCAAACTTGACCTTCTCCACAAAACCATGTCAAAAGAACCCATGTATCGAGAACCCAGCTCTCTTAGCTATTACTTAGAGGGGTCAGATTTTTATGTCACAGATTCCCCCACAGTGAACTGCATGTCAGTCTACTTTGCATCAGCTTACAACTCATGTCATCTCTGGGCTCCTTTCAGCCATTGCACGATCAAAGTGACTTCATCTACACACACTATGGTCCTTTCTTGACCTTCGTGAGGTCTCTTCACCAACATCATCTCAATGAAGTGGTGACCGACACAACCTCCTTTGCAGAGCTTCTTTACATCCTGATATTGGCTATGGTGGTTATCATCACATCTACCATAGATAAGAACTGTCTCTGTGTATCACCCTGAATGAGCACACATGCTCTCATCAGACCCTCTAGTCTGGATTAGGGCTGTAAATGGGTACGGGTAGACCCGCGGACCTGCAAATCCGGACCCTTAAAAAACCTGTCATGCGTCTAATTTTTTATACCCACATACCCTTGGACCCGCATATAAGCGGGTCTAATAATGGGTATGCTTAGACCCAGACCCGCTAGACCCGTGTACCCTCTATACATAAGTAACTACTAAAATAATATGTTATATATCATACTTTACTAGTCTAATTAATATAATTATTGAGATTATATCCTACTCTAAGGTTGAGACTAGTCATATAACTAAGAACTAGCTATTCTAGTTACAATAACGAACATCATATGTAAACTTAAAATCAAAATGTCTACTAATCTACATTACTTTCTGCATAAATTAAATGTTATGATCATGACTACAAATATGTAAACAATTACTCAATTAAATTTATTGTATAGAATATAACATTGTCTAATATAACTATTACATGTTAATATACTATATGATAACAATATCTTGTTGTGTTAAATATATATAACATAGTCATTTCTCTTACATAAACAATATGATGTTTTATAGAACCGCTTACCTGCATACCCACTATTATTGCGGGTACGGGTATGGTGCGGGTCCAGGTTTTTTATTATGTGGGTCTAGAACCGGAACCGGACCCACTAAATTAGATGGGTATGGGTATGGGTATGGCCAGACCCGCACCGTACCTGCACCGTTTACACCCCTAGTCTGGATCATACTAACCATTAGTTAGGGGTGATAAGCGGTACTAACATCAAGTTCTTCATGTACCTACTTCCACCTTATGGAAGTGTATCTTTAGGATATGCTTAAGAACTTTTAAACTCGTATCATGGTGTAGTTGAACCATCTCTCTCATATGTAGTTCAACCAGATATGTCCCTTGATAGTACTCTTTCTTTCTCATGTCATATAGGTGAGGCGGTCTACCATAACCATATTGCATCTTGACCTTCCTTGGTCTAGGGGAGACTTATCATAACATCCATAGTGATGAACTCCCATTCCTTCTCAGGGACTCTTTTATCCTCTATATCGATTCACTGGGTTACTGGTGTTCTTCCTTCACCTCCTGACTTGCATGGCAACATACCCCCTGCAACTTCATCTTAAGCATCCAAAGTACTACTGTCACTTATTATCTTTGTAGTACCATGGTATATGGTGATCTTTAATCATGATCTCCTGTATTTTCATGATTCCTTAAGGTCGATTTCTCAGAAATCCTAAACCACTCTAATCGAGGTTTCATCACCTTCCTTTCTAGAGAAGTGCATCTGAGGTTCTACCACCATCCTCTCATTGCATCAAGACCTAGGCCGGCTAACCAAACAATTACGAACTCGATCAACAGATCTCGTTACATCTGAGTGTTAACCAAACTTATCTCCTTTCCAAACTTAGGGTTAGCCTAACAACCTCTTCTAGCCTCTAGCTTAAACTAGGAAGCTGCATCTCAACCAGAGCATCCATTACCACTTCACATCCTTAGGTATTAGGTAAAGTTGAAGACATACACCTACACGTATTGCACTTATCATATCATCGAACTCAAACTTCATAGCTCATGACAAAAACATCCTCATAAGAAGACTTCACTATTCCTCTTAGTATTTGTAAACCATCCATGTATTATTCACTCCTCCAGGGTATGTTATCATCTCTGTCCTCATACCCCATGGCAACGTTCCAACTCACATCACCTTTTATCCTCTGTGTATGCCATGTGTATTGTCCTATCTCTCACTCCCATAACAAGAGGAAATAAGCATTTGACTGCAGTCCAAATACAGAGTTCTTCCTATTCCAAGAGTAGAGATGGTACTTCCCACCTTTCCAGTACACCTTTAAATCTAAGTTGAAACGTGCCACATATGTCTCTTCATCACAAATATCTCGATATCAAAGTCACTTATATGGAAAACTGGTCTCGAACCTACTTGGATCCACACACACAATCCTTTGTCATCTCCTCTAGATCTATAGGGTGCCAGCACTTTTGGGGTCATCCCTCTTCCCTCATGCATCTAGAGAGTGCCCTACTCATCTGCCCTTTGGGTCCCATGAGTTCATGAAGGTGATCAATCTCTTAACCCATGGCCCTCAGACAATGATAGATGTTACCTCCCGACCCTATGGTCATGTGCAACTAGGGAATTAGGCAACTCCTACTTCCATTGGTCTTATCCCTACCTGACCCTAGGATAGACTTAGGATTCTAACATAGTACATGTTCAACTTAGAACCTTACCCAAGCCTTCCTCATCTCTCTCTGCATTCATGGGCTGACTTTCATCCTTTCATAGGGGTCATGGCGACATGCCTACCTTGGTTAGGCCCCATACTGATTACCTCCATGGTAGCACATCCATATGAACTTAGAGATGTTTATCTATGGGTCTACAGGTTCATTCTCATACCATGTACTTTTCACTTAGCTTATCAAGATCCTATGAGACCTCTTTAGGTTACCCTAAAACCAACAAGACTGGTATACATCCTACAAAAAGGGTCCCTCTCCCAGGATGGGAGGAAACTACACCTTGATAACAAAGGTCACAAACATGCTTATGTCTAGGGTTTACATCCACATGAGCATGCTTCACCCTAGCAAGATACTAAGGCACAAGCAGGCCACCTACTAAACCATGTTAGGTCATACTTGTTCTCTTCCTCAACATTGGATCAAGATCATATCTTCCCATGTCATCAACTTAGCTGTGAGGGGTTCATCAGGCATACCTTAAACTTAAGCGGGTTTCCCTTTCCTCTAAACATGAGGAGTGCCATGCTCAACTCTATAGAAACTCAAATCTCAACATGTGCATTAGGTACACCACTTCCCCTCTTAGATCGAGGTTCACTCGGTTCACCCTTGAGTGTCCAACTGCATGCTCAACCTCTTAACCACAAACCAAACAGGTACAAGGTATGACATGCACTTCCTGTCATCCTTCTACTCAAGCAACATTTCATAGTTGAGTCATCCTTAAGGACAACCAACAAGGTACAAGTACTCACAACTTGTTACTAAACCTCTCCAGGTCTAAGTAACTCTTCTTCCTATCTTAGAAGGTAAATACCTATACCACAGGCACATACGTACCAAGAAACATCATCCTCTCTCTAGGGTTTGGTTCCTCTAATGGAAACCAGGACATCATCAGCCTCCAGGGATCAAGCATGAGGCAACTATAAACATCCACTTAGGTTGCATCATCCTCAACTCCCCACTTTTCCTCATATCTCAGAGTCTAGGCTTCCAACCTTCTTGCTTGGGTCCTGATCTCTCTCTCTCTAGAGCTAATCTCCAAAACCAGCCTTATACTGAAGGTCCTCTCTCCATGAAGATGGATCAGGCTCACAAGCATACCTCTACATGGTGAAGCCTATGTTCATACTTATGTTTGCTCAAGGTTATCCACAGCTCATTATGCTTATCTCATCACCTATCCAACATACTCCCTTGGCCAGGGTTTCGACCTAATGCTCGCACTACTGACGTATTCTGGGTGCAGACTATTCCATGCCCATATAAGCCCATAAGGTTTCCATAGGTTTTTCTCTAACCTCATCAAATAAGGTGTTATCCTTCACTCTAACCTTCACTTAGGGTTAGGGTTAACATCATCCTCAGAGGATGTGCCAGATCTCTACTTGTAATGGAGATCTCTACCTCCAAAACTAACTCTCTTTACTTATCCTTCTGATAAGAAGGTCTAGACTCAGGTCTCTCCTGAGGGTATGACAACTTATGTCATACGACCTAAGCATGTATCTATTCTTTAGTTTGCGCTTAATCTATTAATCTTATGTCCATGACATCTTATTTACATGCTTTTCGTTTAATTTGGTGGAGGATTCCTTAAACCTTATCAACCTTACCCATACCTCAAGAGGGTGAGGAAAAGGGAGAAAACCCTAATCCTTATAATCCTTAACAGCATTTGAGTTGAGAAGGGATGAACAAGATGAGAGAGTCCTAAAGGTATCTTAGTTCGAGTCCAATCTTGAGACATTGGTCAGGCAGTCACACTAATCTGGGAGTCCTCGTATTCCAACTAGCGGTGCGGAGGAAAATCTTGCCAGCCCCCAGACGTGATCCTTTTCTAGACACCTCTGTCTTTCGGAAAATCCTCTAATAACTCCCTTGGTTTCTACGGAGTTTGTAAAATTTAATAATTATTAAAGATTAAATGAGGAAACTACACTCTGATACCAAATGTAACGACCCTACCTCCCAGTAACCCCCAATTAAGGGAGACCAAGAGGTCAGAGCTGTTATTCCCATTTCTGTATCAAAGGTTCGACAAATAATCAATAACAATTATCAAATTCTACCAACTACACTGAAATCTGGTAAAAATTAAAAAAATTTGCATACCTTTGAAAAACTTAGATTACTAATCTTCTATCCATATGAGAGAATATTCTAACTAATCCTCCTTGATTGTTAATCCTCATTTAATTCCACATGTGCCACTTTACTGTTTGTTCTTTTCACTTGTACCTAAAATGTCGACAACCAAAACGTCGGTCAGCATAAAGTTGGTATGTGGGGGAAAGAATAATTGTGCAACTATGATAATAATTTAATCAACCAATTATCATTTAACAGCCAAGATTATGTCTTAAGCAATACTACTCAATCCTTACCTATCCCCTGTCTATGTGTTGTCCCTACAGTGGACCTGGATGCTACTTCCTCATGGTAGATCCCCATTAAACCTTGCATGATCCTACCTAACAGGTAGATCAATATCTAGGGTTGAGTCTCATGGCACTACCCATAGGTAGCCCAATCCCCAACTCATGGTGTGCTAGAGAGTCAGATGGCACTACCCATAGGTAGCCCAATCCCTGACTCAAGGTGACTTGATGGACCTACCCCATTGGTAGCCATGTACTAAGTCATCCAATGACTTGATGGACCTACCCCATAGGTAGCCATATACTAGGTCAAACTATTAAGCCATAGAGGGGACTAGGATCAGAGCCAGTAGGCACATATCTTAAGTGGTAGTCATATCCACATTATAGTTTCCATGAATTAAATTCATCCAATAGTTTAATTCAAGTCATCGAGGAAAACTTCAAAAAACCTTGAAAAACTAAATTCGAGATATTCATAAGCATAACCACATACCTGTCAGGCTGATTTGAGACAGAATAATCCATGCAAGTAAGAAATCAAAGCAAGCAAGCACTCATAACAAGATCCTAAAATAATCATACAATTTCCTTTTTATTACTCATGTCATCAATATCTATTAAACCTAGATCGCTTCCTAGGGTTTCTAGTCCAATTTTAGGGTTTCCATTTCAATTAGGGTTTCCCTTCATCTTTTACTATTTTAAACCTTAATTTACTACAAATTGATCACAAACCCTAATTATCTCATCTATTCTTCATGACAGATACTACGGTTATCTTTTAACAACATATAACCCTAATCTTGATTTAGAGGCACGCTTAAACATCAATTAAGTCCATTAAGCCTCTTTTACATTAAAGCTACCATTTTTATCCTTTTAATCCATGACAAATTCATTATGCTCATTTATCATCAATTCATAGTTCATTGTGGTCTAATTCACATATGAACTCTATTTGTCATTAATTCTGCCTTTATCCATTAGAAAACCCAAATTTCTACATTAAGGGTTTTTATCCACAATTAGGAACTTTTATACTTGAAAAAGCTTAAATTATCATATCTCAACTTTAATCATAAAATTGAACAATTAAATCCATTAAGAGTCATATTTACTAATATTAGGGTTTCAAGGCCCATTAAAGCATGTTTAATCACATGGAACTCTAAATTAAACCAATTACGTGCAAATTTCATCCTTTTTATTCTTAATGTACCTTTTTACAATTAACAGGTTAATACCAACTTTAATCATCCATTAAACCCTACTAAGTATGTTAATCATCTCAAAATAGGGTTTCTTAATCATTAATGCATTAAAGTTGATAACTTCCATTACTTTTCGAATTGAAATTAGAAAAAGTCTTCAATTATATTTTTATTGCATTCCTCATGTTCTGTTGAGAAAAATTCATATATTATGCATATCCATCCGAGCTACGGTTAATTAGTTATGAATTTTGCAAGAATCTACTTACTGAGCCAATCAGGAGTTGCCACGTCGTCTCCGTCCATGCAACGTGACCCGATTTGCAAAACATAACGCAAAGACAAAACTGCCCTTGATAATTTGCTCATTTCTTCAATACATGGAGGGGTATTTTTGTCCAAACGGCACTGCCCGTCTTCAACCTTGTGAATCCCTACTGTCACCGACCTGCAGCACTTCGTGGGGCCGCCTCCCACCACCTCAAGGCTTGGAGCTTGCCCAAACCCATCTCCCTGCCTCTGGTTCCCCCTGTCGCACCCAACTAGGCCGCCAATCACGGCTGAGATGGCCAGTTCCATGTGCGGCAAGCCTGTGCTTTTCTGTGAGTTTACAGTCTCCTACAGGCGTTGGGTGTGGATGAGAGCAAGGAGATGATGGCTGGTCACTCCTTGGTTGTTGTGGGAACGTCCTACTTCCATCAAGACTACATACAACACATCGTTGTCCCGGGGATAGATCTACACCCTCTATTAGGGTTTTGAACAAAAAAGGAAGAAGAAGGAGATGGGGAAGAGAGGGAGACGTGGGATCTCTCTGGAACTCAGACCAGGGCTCTACCCTTTATATAAGGGTGGGTAACAAAGCCCTAGGTTGGCTTACACACAAATTAATAAGGTCCTCTCCCAATTGGAGTCATATTCCTTCAAGGAGAAGTATTCTTCTCTCTCCTCATTATCCCTTTGATATTCTTTATTTCATGGATAATTAGAAATACAAAAATCCTTTATCTTATTCTCTTTATGTTTGCTTTTCAATCCATCGGCACGAATTTATATTTTCTTTTAGTAGAAAATACTTCCTTTTTAACAATACCACATAATCCATTAATTATGTAACACATTATTCTCTTATTTTGCAGTATTGGTATTTTCTCTTTGTTCCTCTTTATTGGGGCTCCTTGGACCCCAATAAACTCTAATATTTCAAAATCCTTTTTAGTGGATACTCATTATCCTTCTAGATGCATCTATATTCATTATTTCTCATTATCTTGTTTATTTCCTATTAAAATATCTCTTTTTGAGGATTTCACTTTATCTTTCTTTTTATTTTCCTCATTGGCATTCCATTTAACATTATAAATCTTTTGGATATGAAAATCCACAAAGGATAACTCAATTCTACCTCTTTCCACTTATTTTCCACATTTTATCATTGTTTTCAATTTCTTTCTTAATAAAGAAATACTTAGTTTATCTTTCCTTTTTTGGTTGCATTATCTTTGCAACTTTGGACTCCTTGGGACCCAAGGAACCCAAGAGGCATGAAATCCACCTTTGGATTATATTCGTTTGCCTTCCAGAGGTTTCTACATTTTTCTTTTCTCCATTTCTTATTAATAATGGAGTTCCTTTTGTCTTTTCCTTGTTATTGGGCCCAATAGCCAATAAAGCCCACAAAACAATCATCAAGGCTATTGTAAACGAAATCCATTTAATCAAAACAAATTATATCTTTATTTGTTCAAATATATTTAATATGAGAAATCACATTTCTCACCAAATGAACCCAAAAGTTGGGGTTGTAACACTGGTCCTAAGAAAATTACCATGGGTAAGTGGAAAGAACAAAAGAAGGTCCTATTAGATTTTAGGGAAATCATTTCCCTAAAAGGAACCACTGAGACTAGTTCTTCTAAGAAGAAGGTAACCGTGCTTGATTTTGTCAAACTAAACCCTAATACCTTTTGGGGTGAACACCAACATGGGGTCTCGAACAAAGATGAGGCATGGACTTTGTCCATAGATAATGTCTTCCATATCCTAGAATTCCCCCCTGAGAAGAAAGTCAGGTTTGCCACATACCTACTTAAGGGAGGGGCAAAAGGCTAATGGGAATTTTTTTGTGGGAATGAGGAAGAAGAGGTTGATACCATGGAGTGGTAAGCCTACAAAATCATTTTCACTAGCCATTTTATGCACATAGATGAGAGGAAGAGGAAGGAGAGGATGTACACTGAGCTTAAGAAAGGAAACCTCTCAGTGGTTGACTACTCTCACAATTTTAGGTTTTTGGAGCATTATCCATCCATTGAAACCGAAGAACGCCTCATGGAGCACTATATTGACTGCCTCGTTGCCAATCTAAAAACCCTAGTTATCACTTCCCATCCCAAAAACTTTTATGAAGCCCTAGACATGGCCCTTAAGTTGGAAAGAGATCAGGATATGTAGAAAACTTTGGGTATAGGATACCTAGTATTAACCACCACATATGAAGATAAGTCTAGGATGTTTAACCCTAGCCATGACAAGGGATCAGGAAAAGGAAGTTCAGGTAAAGGAGGTCAAAAAATAACCAAAATCATTTGAAGACTTACCAAAGAAAATGTAAGACTTGTGGATGAGGACATGATGCACTGAGTTTTAGTTGTTTTTCAAAGGCTATTTGTCCATGTATTTTATGCATTATTATTTATTTTGATCTCATTTCTGCATTGTTTATTACTGGTGTCCTATGAAACATTATTGCATCAAATAATAAATATTTTTATTTAATTTATTTCAAATAATAAATTTTGTTCGGATTTATATTTGTTTCTCCTCATTTAAGGACATTTGAGCACTTATAGAGAAAGCACGGTACCACCAACTTTAAAGTTAGTGGTATCGACTTTTGGCTAGAAATCCAACAAAAATCTAGAGAAAAATCAGTGCTACCGACTTTTAAATTGGTGGTACCAACTTTTTCACCCAGAACAAGTCAGACATAACTCAGTGCCACTGACGTTGGAGTCAGTGGTACTGACTTTTTATGTCCAGGAAAGATTAAAGATATTATCTAGATCTGATGGATGAGACTTAATGACAGTCAGGAGTCCCTTTTATGACCTAAGGGAGTTTGTCCAGACCTATCTATCATGTTCTATTTCATTGCATGACATTGAGAGTCGAGAGAGAATAAAAGAGAGGATAAAGCCATGTTCCTAACGATTCAGACACCTCCAGTGTGCGAATTTACAACCAGAGGATAGAAAATCATTATGTTCATTAGAGAGAGACATTTGGAACATCTTCTTCAGGGATTACTTTAGTTTTCTAATATTTTCTATGTTTTCCCTCTCTTCTCCTATGTATATAACAATGGAAATCATGTGGGGCTAATCCCCTTTGTTCCTTAAGACATGGCAGTATCCCGATTTTACATTGTATTTGACATTATGAGTTAATATCTATATTTCTCTTAATTTTTTGACATAATTCTATAAATTCTTCATGGATTATCTATGCTTGATCACCATAGTTGATATCTTAACCGTTAATTGCTTGGAGAGAGGGATTTAGGGTTGTATAGGTCGTATATTTATATAGCTTGGACTGCGCCTCGAGGGAGGGCTTACGAATGTGAAGGGTAGAGCATGGAGGACTCGTTAAAGCACCTAACTAATAATTAAATTTCTATGAGAGTGGGATTTATATTATATTGGGTAGCGAATTACACTACGAGAGCAGGTAATTCTTGCTACATGTCCCTTAGTCTAGGGTTAGGAGGAATAAATACTAATGAAATAATGTTTGTTGCAGTATAAATTGTGGTGAAACTATTTTCCTAAGGAATCCATTCCATTTGTTATGACAACTTCAGTAATTTAGTTTTAATTTTTGCAATTAGCCAGTAAATCACTCAAAAACCCTCTTTATCAGGTCTAGTTGATTGGGTCATAGTTAGTAGTAGTCTTTGTATTCACATTTCCATGTATTCAATATCAGGTCCTTTTTCGGCCTATATTACTTTAATACGTACACTTGCATTTAAAGCATGTAGTAAACACACATAAAAATTTTAGTGTCGTTGTTGGGGAAACGGTAATCCAGCACTACGGAGTGTTGTGACTGGCCACTATAGGCCACAACTTTATTTTATTTTCATTTTTTAAGTTGAAAAATCCAAATATTCATTTAATCACTAGTATCTAGTTCTCGCATTTGTCAATTATTTTTAGGTACTAGTGAATGGTTCATACCAGAACCACAGACTATGGAGCATCTACTCCAATAAGTGTAGACCAGGAGGAGATTCGTCGTCAGACAAGGGTGTTTGGGGCTTCAACTAAGAAGCTCATCAATACTCCACCACCTCAGGTAGAGAAAGCACAGGTAGTAGACATGGACTCAAGTGTTGAAGAACATGTTGAAAAATGACCTGAAGAACAGACTAACTGGGAGAAAATAAAAGCATCATCAGCCACAACTCAGTTGGGTCCAATCAAAGGGTAGGCAGTCAATGTGGTTGTTATTAGATAGATCCCAGACTGGTAGCATTGATCAAATCTCAAACATTTCATGGCCACCATACGGAGGACCCAATGGCACACATCAACAGCTTTGTGAAGAGTTGTGATATATTGAAGATCGATAAGGTCTTGACTATAGTGATATAATTGAAGTTATTTTCTTACTCGTTGTCAGAAAAAGTAAATTCATGGTTTCTTAGACTCCCTCCAGAGTTCATTGAAACTTGGGATGAAATGATAGATGTCTTCTTCGAGCGATACTTTCCACCCCAGAAGACCAATGAATTGATTGGAAAGATCCACAACTTCAATAAGAATGTCAAAGAGTCATACTCTAAAGCCTAGGAGTGATTTCAAAACATGCTTAGGAAGATCCCTCATCATGGGATCAATTTATATGGGTAGGGAGAAGACATTCTACTATGGCCTACATAAAAGGGAGGGGACTAGTTTGGATAGCACAGGAGCAGGTTTCTTCCTAAATAATAAAGCTTCCAAGTGCCATGAGATCCTAAAGAACATGGCCAAGAATTAGTTGTGGGGGATAGAGAATAGCACAAGCAACTATTAGAATTACGTTGGAATCAAGGGAGTTCACAGAACTCAAAGACCAGATGGACAGACTCACAAGGAAGCTTGAGAAAAAATACAACACCTCATTTGTAGGTGAAGAGGAGGATTGCATATACTTGTGTTAGCAATATCAATAGGATAGGGGCCCCAATAATATAGACATAATTGAAGACATGTTAGGCAGGCTAGTGAGTCAAATGAGACCTTATTGGACCATATAAAACGAGTGCAGTAGAATTATGAGGATCAGATCTCTGGTGTCAAAAATCAAATTTTTCAGCAAGCAATGGAGGTGATTGCCATAAAGAAGCCCATTCAATAGGGATTTCTTGGGAATATAGATATAACTAATCAACATCATCAAGTAAAGTTTGTCTTTGTTGCCAAGGAGCCAGAACATCTTACTGAGGATCCACCGGGGCAACATGCTCCAAAGCTGGATTGGGTGTATGTACTTAAAGTTTCATATCCACACAGCCCATAAGGAAGACCAGAATGATGCATAACACTTGTTTGGTATGCTCACACATGCACCTTCGTAGATATAAGATCAGTAAAATAGTGATAAGGATACCACATTTTCACCAACTTTGTAGGAAAAGAAACTTCAAAGTTCCACAATTGCCATTACTACACCTTCAATTCCAAAAAATGTGTCTTTGCAACAAGAATAGGTGAAGGCTTTACTTTAGAGTGGAGCAATCATTGTCAACAAGGAGGAACCCACAATTCATAAGGAGCATCCACATGTCATATACAAGAGACGTGCCAAATTCTATCCTAGAAGGTGGCGTTGAAGCAAGCTCAGGGGAGGAGATCCCTAATGTGCCATACATTCCTCCACACAAGCGTGCAGAGAACCTACATGTTCCATTTCCAGATTGTCTGAATCCAAGAAAGGAGGGAAAGTAGTTCAATAAATTCCTAGACATCTTTTGAAAGGTCCACATCAACATTCCACTCATGGAGGCAATAGAACAGATTCCTACATATGGAAGATTCTTGAAGGATATCATCAACAAGAAGAGACAAATAAAAGATGAAAATGACTTGTGTGTAGATGAAGTGGTGAGTTTGATGATCCAAGGAAGACTTTCAATGAAGAGAAAAGATCCAATATGTTTCTACATTGCTTGTTCTATAGGCGGCAAACATTTCCAACAAGAACAATGTGATTCTTGGGGAGAACGTGAATCCCATGCCTCTCTCTATAATCGAGTTGGTGGATGGATCAATTGTGAGGTTCTATGTTGTACATGAGGATGTTCTAGTCAAAGTTGAAAAATTCATCTACCCTATTGATTTGTGCTTATGAATATGCACGAGATGTGGGGATCAAAGATATTGTTAGGAAGGTCATTCCAAGTTATGGATAATATAATAATTGCCATAGGTAGAGATTACTTGACACTCAGGATAGACGATGATAGAGTGGAGTGCATACTTTTGTATGAATCTTCACAACCATCATGTGATGACCCTGGCTAAAGAAAACTTGACTTGTCTAGCCTAGTACATTGAACAAGGGCACTCATGGGAGGCAACCCAATTTTATTTATGTCATTCACCCTTTGTTATGACTTTTCATTGTTTAAAGTTTGTATTTGTCTTGTTAGATTTTATATTGGTGTAAAAAGGTACCTTGATGCATTTGTTTGGTATGTAGGTAGAGTCAAAGTCGATACCACCAACACCCAAGTTCGTGGTATTGAGTCCTTATCAGGTCAAAGACTTCAGGAATTCGATACTATTGACACCCAAGTCGGTACCATTGATTTTTCTCAAAAACGTTCACAGAGCTATAGAAAAATGTTGTCGATACCACCGACACACATGTTGGTGGCACCAACACACATGTTGGTGGCATCGACTCGTATAAATTATAGAAGGATAGAGAACGTCATCTCTTGACACCATTGAGACTCTAGTTGGTGGCACCAACAAGAGGGATATATGCTAGTATTGATCATCAAATTCACTGATGCCTCCACTTCCATAACCCTTCACAGCAATTGGTACCTCAGTTCCACCTCTAGCTTTGGATTTTGACTATGAAGACATAGTCAAGTTCAAGCTTAGGGGGTGTTCGAATCGCTTTATCTTTTTGTCTTACAATTTGTATTGGTTATTTTGTTTTTGCAAGTGTAGGATCCACACCTATCTAGTGTAATTGTGGAGTTTTAATTTTCATGATTTCATCTATCATACAGGAATGTGCTTTCAAGCCTTTGCAATGAAAATTAAAAGAAAAAATTTCATTATCACATATGTCAAGCTTGATTTGCAAGTCTAAGGTAACACCAACTAGAGGAAGTGTATGTGTTACCCAGCTTGAGGACATTTGATATGAATGAAAGTATTAAATTATTTAAGAATTGTGGATGACAGTGGGGTTTGAGCCTAAACTGACCAAACAAATAACAATACCTTAAATGGAACTTTTAGAAATAAATGTAAAGGTTACCCTATACACACGTTGATGGGAGAGGGACATATCATAGTTTAAGAAAAACATTGTCTCTTAATCATGTGATTCCAACTGCTTTTCGTACATTTGATCCACTACCTTAAGATGATCAAGTAAACTGAATTGTTTCCTCTTGATTGAATTGCATGGCATAATAATTATTGCATTAGTTAAAATGAAATGAAAAAAAGAAAAAAAATTGCATATTAAGTAGTTGCATAACAAATCCATGTAGATTGCATTTCTTTTGCATCATTTATTCTTTCATCATGTACACAAGTTGTCTTCTTCTAGAAATAAAGTGAAAGGATACACATCCATACCCCTCAAAATGACACAAAAAACAATGAGTTGTTATAGTGAAGTCTGAGCATCTTCTTCAACCATGCTAAAATAGTGGGCTATTGAAAAAAAATAAAAATATATATTATGAAATGATGAGGGCGAAAAAAGGATGCCTTGAGCTCAGTTCTGATTTTTTCTTCAAGAATAAATGAAAATAGCAACATGATGTATTCCTTTATTTCACTCTCATCAATCATATGAGATTTTTAGTGCATGCATAATTCCACCCAAAACATTATGCATTAGGATTCATGTATTTCTTACTTCCTTCATTGTTTAGGTTCAACATGTTTATTTTTGCATAAATGATTCAAAAGTCACTTGTGATTCTTCATAAGATGCTCACATCATTCCACCCATTTCTCTTTACGGTAAGCCATATATGATTGATCCCCTCATTCATTTTCATAAGGCGAAACTACTTCCAATGTAGTTGGTAGGTAGATAAGAGCAATATAGATAGGGAACCACATGATGCACCAAGTGAATGTCCGATTGACTATGATATTAAATTCTCCATTGATAGTGTTTTATTGATCGATGGGTGGACATCTTCAATGAACATATTTGGTCACTCAAGAGTAGTTATGTGTTCATTGATTGGTAAGGGCCAGTTTGGGACTATTAGTTGGGGGTAGTTGAAAATGTAGTTCATATTGTTTGTCCTCTTGATAACTTATCTCAAATAGATCCAAAGATAGTATTGCTCGGGCGTGAGCAACATTTAAGCTTAGGGGATTTTCATGCAATGAGTTTTAGTTGCTTTTCATAGGCTATTTGTCCATGTATTTTATGCATTATTATTAATTTTGATATAATCTATGCATTCTTTATTATCATTAGCCTATGAAACATTATTGCATCAAATAATAAATATTTCAACTGAATTATGTCAAATAACCAGTTTTTATTCAGACTTATGTTGGTTTCTCCTCATTTTAGGAAATATAAGCACTTGTAGAGAAAACTCGATACCACCAACTTTAATGTTTGTGGTATCAAATTTTGATCAGAAATCCAATAGGAATCCAGAGAAAACTCAGTGATACCGACTTTTAAGTTGCTGATATTGACCTTTGCACCCAGAACAAGTCAGAGACAACTCGGTGCCACTGACTTTAGAGTTGGTGGTACCGACTCTTTTTGTCCATGAAAGATTAAAGATCTTATCCAGATCTGATGGATGAGACTTAATGATAGCTGGGAGTCCCTTTTATAACCTAAGAGTGTTAGGCAATACCTGTCTATCACATTCCATTTCATTGCACGATAGTCGAGAACCAGAACAGAGTAAAGGAGAGGAGAAAGCCATGTTATGGATGATTCAGGCACCTCTTGTGGGCAGATTTATAGCTAAAGGATAGTATTTATCACATTCCTTAGAGGGAGTCATTATGATCATCTTCTTTGGGGGTAACTTTAATTTTCTAATGTTTCCCATGTTTCCCTTCTCTTCTCCCATGTGTATGACAACAGAAATCTTGTGGAGCTAATACCCTTTGTTCCTTAGGACCCGGGAGTAGCCTAGTTTTGCATTGTATTTGACATTATGAGTCAATATCTATATTTCTCCTAATTTATGGACATAACTCTACGATTACTTCCTTAATTATATATGTTTGATCACCATATTTGATTTCCTATACCGTTAATTGCTTCAAGAGAGGGATTAAGGGTTGGATAGGACGTACATTTACATATCTTAGATTGTGCTTCGAGAGGGGGCTTATTGTTGTAAAGGGTAGAGCCATAGGATTCATTAAAGTACCTAACTAATAATTAAATGCTATGAGAGTGGGATTTATATTACATTACTAAATGAATTACGCTGTGAGATTGGGTAATTCTTGCTACAAGTCCCTTTGTCTAGGGTTAGGAGGAATAAATATTAATAAAATGATGTTAGTTGCAGTATAAACTATGGTGAAACTATATTCCTAAGGAATCCATTCTGTCTGTGATCACAACATCAGTAATTTAGTTTTAATTATTGAAATTATCTAGTTAATCACTCAATCACCCTTTTCATCAGGTGAAGCTAATTGAGTCATAGTTAGTAATAGTCTTTGGCTTCATGTTTCCCTGTGTTCGATATCTGGGCCTCTTTTGTCCTATATTACTTTGATATGTGCACTTGTGTTTAATATGTGTAGTAAACACACATCAGGACATAATGGGCCATGTCTCTACACCAAGATAGTTTGCTTCGACTTCAAAAAGGAGGGCCATTTCATTACCAAGTGCCCTACTCTGTCTATCTTTGGAAACCCTCCAGTAGGTGATCCATCTCCTCAGGGGCACCACAATGTAAAGAGTTTTTGCAATGACTGTAAAAGAGGCCAAGGAAAACTCAAACCAGTTGATTGAAGGTAACTTTAATTCCTTTTCATTTATCCAAATATCTTGTCCAATGGCTTCAAATGTTCAAGACAAATTATTCAGTGTAGGCATTGTATTTCTTAATGATCATCATGTTAATGCTTTGATCGATTTTGGATCTGCAAATACCTTCATATCACGAAATATGGCATCTATGTTACAATTTCATATAAAAGATATGGGATATATTCTTGATGTATCAACTCCTAGTGGTAGAATATTCACTGCATTGTAGACTGATATCCTACCTACAATTTCATGCCTTCAAATTTGTCCTCTCGTCTATGGAAGATTTTGATATTATACTTGTATGGATTGGTTGTACAAGTATTATGCACATATTGACTATAGGGAGAAGAGGATAGTCATATCTCAATCCTGTGGTGATCCCTGGGGGAAGCAAATTCTATAATTATATTATAATCTCCTCTCTTAAAACTAAAAATCTTATTTCTAAAGGTTGTATAGCCTTCCTCGCATTAGTCTCAAAGGCTAGTCCTAGTATTGGACCAGTAGAAATACTGGAGGTGGTACGTGATTTTCTGGACATATTCCTGGAGGAGCTTCCTCGGTTGCCTCCTGATCGAGACGTTGAGTTCTCTATAAATCTTCTTCCTAAAACCACTCTGATTTCTAGTGCCCCATATAGGATGGCTCATGTAGAGCTTTTAGAGAAGAAGAAACAATTGCAAGAACTTCTTGATCAAGGCATCATTTGTCCTAGTGTTTCCCCTTAGGGTGTGCTTATTCTCTTTGTAAAGAAGAAAGACGATTCCATGTGCATGTGTATTGACTACTGCATGTTGAAACAAGCCACTATTAAAATAAGTACCCTCTTCCCCACATTGATAACCTCTTTAATCAACTTCACACTGCTAAAGTCTTCTAAAAAATTTACCTTCGTTATGTCTATCATCAACTCAAAGTCAAAGATAGTGATATTTCTAAAACTACTTTCCAAACTTGTTATGGACATTACAAATTTCTAGTGATGTCATTCGGTTTAACCGACACACATACTGTCTTCATGAATCTTATGAACAAGGTCTTCCAACGCTATCTTGATGAGTTCATGGTCATTTTTATTGATGATATTATAATCTATTGTGATTCTTTGGAAAAACATTGTGAGCAATTGAAGGCAGTTCTAGAAGTCCTTCGAGCTCAGATGTTCTATGAGAAACTATCAAAATATGATTTATGGATAAAAAGTCATGTTTCTTGGTCATGTTATATCTAGTAGTAGTATATCAATTGCTCCTATAAAGGTGTTAGCTACTCTAGACTGGCAACCTCCCCAGAATCCTTCTGAAATTTGGAGCTTCTTGGGCCTTTTTGGGTATTATTGTCACTCCATCACTAATTTCCCCAAAGTTGCACTTCATCTTAGTAAGCTTACTAGAAAGGTTGAGTGTTTCATATGCCCAGATGCTTCTGAGTCTAGTTCTTAGGAGCTAAAGAATAAATTGACATCAACACCTATTATGACCTTAACCTCTAGCAATGAAGGGTTTGTGATCTTCGATGATGCTTTGAGGAACAGATTAGGTTGTATTCTAGAGCAGAATAAGAAGGTAGTTACTTTTACATATAGGAAGCTAAAACCCAATGAACTTGATTATTGTACCCATTATTTGGAACTGGTTGCAATAATACAATCACTTAAAAACTGGAGGCACTACATGTATGGGTCAACATTTGATATCTTCATTGATCAAAAAAGCTTGAAGTATATCCTGACCAGAAAGACCTAAACATAGGTCAACATTGATGGATAGAGTATCTAAAAGACTATAATTTCTCCATTGCCTACCATCCGGGTAAGGCAAATGTAGTCATTGATGCCCTTAGCAGGAAAAGGTAGTGGGTGCATCTTTATCTATTCCCAAGTGGAAGAACGTGGAGGATCTAGTGGATTGGAAGCCGCAATTTATGCATGATCATGTCCATTTCAACAATAAATCCATCATTCATGTGCTACAGTCTAAACTTCTTGAGGAACAAAATGCTAGTCCTAATCTTGAAGAGCTCTATTCTCTCCTGTCAAAACCTCAAACACACTTGTTTGTGGGTCTCAATGGTGGTCTTTGGTATAAGAACCATGTGTGGGTTTATGAGCAGTCTACTATAAAGACAAAGATTCTTAGTAAAGAACATGGGTCCAAGTACACAACTCATCCAGTCACAACCAAAATGTTCAAGGACCTACAATGACTCTTCTAGTAGAGGACCATGAAACATGATATTGTTGAATTTGTGTCTAGATTCCTGACGTGCCAGAGAATTAATACATAGCACCAAAGACCAAGAGGTCTACTACAACCCCTTGAAATCTCGAAAACAAAATGGGAACACATCACCATGGATTTCATTGTAGGTTTACACATGACCAAAAAGGATATGCAGCATGGGTTATAGTGTATTATCCCACCAAATCAGCTCACTTCCTACCTATGAAGACAACATCTAAGGTGTATGATCTTGCTGACCTCTATATACGGGAGATTGTATATCTACATGGAGTTCCAATGTCCATTGCTTTGTACAGGGATTCAAAGTTCACTTCTAAGTTGTGAAAACAGGTTCAAGAAAAATGGGCTACAAAATTGAGCTTTAGGACAACATATCATGTGCAGACCAATGGGCAGTCAGAGTGTACATTGCAAATTTTAGAGGATCTCCTGTGAGCTTATGTGCTTTATTGGGAAGGCTAGTGGGGCCATTATTGCCTTTAGCAGAGTTTACATATAATAATAGCTATCAGGCGAGTATTGGGATGCCTCCATAAGAAGTTCTTTATGGCAGACCATGCAAATCTTTGCTACATTGGGATGACATGGGTGAACGCACCTTGATGAAATTTGAGGAGATGCAACTCTACACATACAAGGTTGCACTGATAAGGCAAAGAATGAAGCGGGAACTAGACAGGAAAAGGTCTTATGTAAGTTCTCACCGACAGAAATATCAGTTCTAGGAGGGTTACTATATTTTCTTAAAGGTCAGGCGTGTCCCAACCTTGTCCAAGAATAAGGGAAGCTCAGACCTTGCTTTGTTGGACCCTTTGAAATCTTGGAAAGGATCGACGAATGTGTGTATCGTCTTTATCTTTCGCCTTAGTATAGTGCAATGCATACTGTGTTTTATGTATCTAAAATGAAGCCTTATGTCAAAGATCTTAGTCACATTCTCAATCATGAGCCTCTAGAATTGAAAGATGATCTATCTTATGTTGAATTTGATTTTAAGACAAAGGAACTTTGTAGTAATCGACACATTGATATGGTGAAAGTTATCTAGAGCCACCATGATCATACTGACACTAACTGGGAGCTCAAGTCTAAGATCAAGAAGAAGTATCCACCTCTTTCAAACTGCTTGAATTTTGAGGACAAAATGCTTAAAAGGATGGGAGATTGTGATAAAGTGAGTTTTTACATTATTATTTTTTCTCTCGTACATATTTAATGATATGAATAATCTCTCAAAATTAATTTCCTAGAATACTGTCTCTCACCTACTCTAATGTTCTAATCATATGTATACACAAATTTCAAATAATAAAAACCTGAAGTGCATATTAGGGTGATTCATATATTTTCATAACCCAATCAAACTATGGTAGTCAAAATTTCAAATTTTGATCCCAAATTTTTACCATAATAGAATAATCCTGTCATAAAACGCCACCTAACATTTCACCAAATATGGGTCTACCAACTAAGAGTTATGTCCATTTGATTATATGAACTTTATTTCATTCATTTATGACCTTATACCTAAGTTTGGTAATCAAATATCCAGGCCAACACATAAATGTGTCACGTGGCTTCAATGGTTGATCAGCAGCTCCAAGCCCTATGGGATCTTGATCCCAACTATTGCACAAGGATCCAATGGTGTGGAACCCATCTTAAACCTCCTGATAGAACCAGTTTTGACTCAAACATCTCCATCCACTGTCCTCTCCTCTAGCACCCAGATCAACCTCATCCCCGCAAGTATATTAGGATATTTCTTCCCTTCCCATGAAATCAAACCCAACGACCCCCTCCACAACCTCCTTCACTCTTAGATCATGGAGAACCAACTCCCACTCTCTCACTGGAGGTGCATACCATTTTGGTCATCTCCAACCTTATCCCCCTCACTTATATTTAAGATCTCCATTTCCTCTGCCACCATTCCTTTCGTCATCCTCCTCCCTCTAGGGTGTGTTGGCATGGACGGTCCCAATCCACAACCCACTCATCCAGTTGGGCACAGATCGGACAACATTCACTGCAAATAGTGAATCAATAGCCTCTGTGTCCTCTCACCTCATTATCATGCCCATCTATTCCACAAGGAAGGATCCAAGATACGGGATCTTGGATCGGTAATCAAGACTCGATGCCATATATTTTTAGTATTGCCCAATACCTTTTCCCTGATGTTTTGATGTGAATATTTTAAAATTTTGTAAATTCCTTATCCTATTTTCTAATATGATGAATTAATATATCAAATTAATCAAACTCAAAATGATATACACAACTGACTAAGTTGCAATCTTCTCTTTCCATTCTTCCCCTAAAGTTGGTTACTTTGAGCATTAAGATTACATTAATGCATGATTATGATAAATGTTGGACCTTTAATAATCTTTTACACTCCTCATACTTGGATCAGTAGCCCTAATACTCTTTTGAGCCCAACGGGTGGTCTAGAAACCCAATTTACACAATGGATGACTCTAATTGCATGAGTATGATTTGTTATGGATACTAATACTGAATTTTGCTCTATTTTGACAATCTTACATCTAAATGTCATCCAGCCTCTTCTAAACCTTCAAAATTAGTAATATGTGACTTTTGTAATAAAATTATCACACATGAACCCCCCCTTGAGGAATTGTTTGGATCATATGTCATGATATGCATAACCCATGTATGATAATGCATGAGCATACTTTAAATAAATGTAACTTGACTCCTTTGGATGCATCAAACTTTATTCGATATATGAAATTAGTAATTTTATGATACCCAGTGATAATGGAATAACATCCCACCTTATTACATTGAATGATAATTTTTTTAGAAAGGTGCCTACATAAAATAAGGAAAGAAAAAATAAGATATGAAAAACCATCTAGCTACCATTACATCTCAGTATATAATATTTTCTTGTAATGTTCCTATATGGTGTAGCATGCTTTATTCCAGTAGATAATGATACATGTATAAAACAATGAGCAGATATGATTTTTTCAATTTCATGCATTTAAATCAAGACACAATCAATAAAATACATTGGTTTGCTTTAAAAACAAACAAATCAGTTTAATGTAAAATTAATGTACTTGGCAGGACTTATACTAAATAATCAAGTGTGATCCAAAATTTAATTTATTTGACAAGATTTATTTTTATTACGAGTTTTTATGTCATGATGATATAAACAATTTATATGGCTCCATATCCCCAACAAAATGGGGGAGATCACTAAGCTCCTTCTTTCCAATTAAAATGAGGAGGTCACCAATACGTACAAGATTCATCACCTAGATACGAGGAGGTTACATGTACTGAATGTAAACATTATTATTTAGATAGTCATAATGGGCAACATTATTTATGTATAGGTTCTTTTATGAAATATAAATATAACGTTCAGAAGATTACTTAGTAGGAAATGTGGTAGTTCAAACAAATACATAGGCAAGTACATATTTCAAAAGAGTGCATAGGCAAGTACATATTTCAAGAGAGTGCATACAAGTTATATTCAATATGACTACTCTATTTAAAGAGATATTATCATTGTGCCCTTTTCATGATTTTGAATTCCTAAAAATCCACTAGGGTTTGGAGTATGTCAATATATTGAATCAGATCCTAGTAGAATAATATGTCGATCAAGGGTCAAGATTGAGATATCAAATACCATGGTTTCTGTAATTGTAGGTTAGGTTGTCGGTTCCTATTTAGACACTGGGTGCAACTATTCATGTATGAGCTAGAAACACTTAGGTATTTTGAAATCAATTTCATCATCAAGGATTTTCAAAGTAAATGAATGATCTAGACATATGTCACTTTTTGAAATTAAACCCTAAGTGTATAATCAACATGATCATTATAAATACTCTAGATCAACATTATCAATATTCTAGATCTTCGTTACCTATATCCTAGATCACTATTATGATTCAACAAAGTCTAATATTTCATATCAGAGTCTGATTCAGTTTAAAAAATATTAGGGACTAATACTATTAGATCATTTATTAAAATAAGTCAAGAATAATTCATTGTATGTAATAATCATAATCAAGATATTTAATCATCATAAGATAAAATTATATATTTAGGTTTCATAATATTTTTGAGATATGTCCTAATAAAGTTTTAGGTCATAAGAGCAAGATTACTAAGTAATGATCATGTTTTATTTCAAATAATCATACATAACGTTTTTAGAAATAATAGTAAAACATGATCAGGATCTAGGTCATGGAAGGGACTCCATCATATTGATCTCGTTTTATGATGAAAATGGACTATAATTTTTTTATAATTTGAGAAAGAATCAAGTCTCTAGCATTTATTTATGGTTAGGGGTTTTTTAGAAATTATTGGTGAGGGGATACATGTATTGTGGAAAACAAAAAGGATAGGTGGATTATTGTTCCATGATGGAGCATGTGAGGTTAGACTATTGTGTTCCATAACTTCCTCCAAGTAGGTCTGGAAGGGAAGGCTTGGAAATGTGATGAAACCACAACCATTGATTTTCGTTTAATAATTGACTGGTTTGATGATCTGGAGACTTTGGTTGTCTCTCACCCAATAACAAGCATGTGTATGAGGATATCAATTCTACAGTAGAGCACAGCCAGATCAAAGGAGGAATGGAGGAGGAAAGCCTCAGGAAGCCTGCAAGGTAGCCAACAGATCCTAGTGTTGCCCAGTGAAGATAAAGGTTGGTTTGTTTGGGACCAAGGTGGTGAGGGGTGAAGGTTCCCAAATAGTTGGTGATGTGATTCCTTGGATCTATTATGAGACAGTGGGGATAAATAAGGGTGATGTGGGGAGTCCTTGGAAAAGGAGAAATGTTGGAAACAAATGGGGTGGATGTAGTGAGGTTAGAGTGCCTATAAATAGGAAACAAAGAGGATAGGTTAGGTTCCTTGTATTCGTGGTGGGAAAAGTGAGAGTAGGAGATAGGTGGATTTAAATAATCCCTACAATGGGTGACAAAACATTTTAAATTGGTTCTAGATAAGTTCAGAACGGAAAGATAGGGTGTTAGGAGGGAAGAAAATGACAAGATGTTAGAAAAGGTGGCAATCTTGTTAGTTCCTTCACCCCTCCTCCTAGATGATTGTGAGAGGTAGGATACAATGAGGACATTGTTGGATTTGGGCCCCATTCATGGGATTTTGATCCAAGGCCCTCATTGGCCAAGAAAAGGTGGTTTGGATAGCTTCCATTGAAAAAGAGGGAGCTAAATTAAAATTGCATTTATCTCATAGATATTTGAAAATACATATGAAATAACACGACTATTCAAAAACATTGAAATTTTCACCATAGCTTCTAATATAATACTTTGCTATAAAAAAAAGTTTTAAATCATTTGGATATTGTTTGATCATGAATTGAGAAAGATTGTTATCAATCTGAATCAAGTCTAGATTTTTGTTTATGAGTGTAAATAAATCATTTTTAAAAGTCTAGTGTTTCAATTATAGAGTGACATAAGATCAAAGATCGTGGAAAATATGAAGTGGGGTAAAATCAAGCAATATTAGATGCAAAGAATGGCATAAATTCAATTGTGTTATCAATATTGAAAATGCACTCCATCACATCATTGCAGTGGTAACTTGGTGGATAGTGGATTCTGGGGAAGATGAATTTATAGGTACATCTAGGAGGGGTGACCTTTCATGGTGTCTTCCAAGGGGTTGTCTTTTCAAGTCATACTCTTGGTAGAGTTCCTAGATTTTTTGTTGGTACCATCCTCCATAGTAATTCATTGGTGGATAGTACCACCTAGGTTGTGATTGCAACGAATCCTATTACATTTGTTGAGATTTCTTGTGTAATAGAAGTTCTTGTTGTAGTTGTCGTCAATTGAATCTTCTTAGCATTTCTGGATACAATTGGGATGTAGATGGCAGGAATAGTTTCTCGTCCTAGTTTTGCACCTTTCATGCTACTAGACTTGGTGGGGTGTTGAGATTGATCCTAATGTTCATATAGCCCCTCTTGCTTATTGCACTCTTTCATTTGTACCAGCCTGAATGAGATCAGCAAAATACATAAAGGAGTGCAATGTCAGTATGGATAAGGTCGACTTGCTCACCATGTCTATGCATTCCTTGTCTAGTCGACTTGTTGTTGGTCTATTCTACCAACTTCCTCTATCTCATCAAAAACTAGTTGAAAATCTCCTTAGATTTTTTTAAGGAGGCTTCAGGATCATCTCTAGTCAGTTTCTAATTAATGTTTCCTATTTATTACTTGATGAAGTGGTTGTCTAGCTTGCCTGTGATTTCATCATCTCGGGCTTCTGTTAAATATACCAAGCTAGATCTAGCCCTTCGAGTGATCTTTGGAAAATTCAGATTAGGAGCTTATCATCCTCCTATACGGTGACCATGTTGGATAAGTAGGTTCGGGTATGGATATATGTATCTCCACAACTCTTATAATTTTTTGCCCTCAGGGACCTTGAACTTATTTGGAAGATGAACCTCTCAGAAATAGCAAAATATCTTAGTCATTTGAGCCCTGTTTTTTTACCCTGATTTCTTTTTGTTGTTTCACTAGCAACTCTAGTGTGGTCTCGGCCAATTCTTGGACTGTGTATGAACTATCATATATACAACATATAGGTGGTACCTTTATTGATGCCTCATGTTGTTGATAGATGGCTCTTATGATCAAAAGGCATGTATGGTGCAGGTGTTGTACCCGGCCCAAAAAACCCAATGGATCCTACGATCATGGAAATAATGAAAAAAAAACAAAAAGAAAATGATAGATCAATAAAGCTTGTAGTCGACACCTAGTTTTATACATAAAATAAGAAAAAATTAAGTTGCCATTTAAGTCAATGGGAGAACACATAGAAACCTAATTTTAACTCCATAGGCAGATATGAAAGGTCTGCATTAACTCAGTGATCAAATTTGGTGATCATGTTACGAGTGAGGAAGGTTTTAGCACCCTCATCTCTCGCATGATGAATGGTATTGCAACCTTTGTAATCATTTTAGATAAAAATAGTGATGTTTGAGTTATTATTAAAGAAAATGGCAGTTAAATTGATAAAAAGGTGATTTTCATTGTTGGAGAAATCTTCTAGGGCTGGAGATGGTTGTGTCTTTCCCATCATAGCCCTAAAGGCCTAACTTTTAGGTTTGATGTGGTCCCAATAGCCTCAGGACCTCCCACAGCAGAGATTCATCACTGGTAGTTAGGACCGATGCATAGAAAGAGAGAGAGAGACAAGAGAGATAGATTCACTAGAGAAAGATCAGATCTTTAATAAAGAGTGTATAGATGTGAACAATTATGAACATATCAGAGAAAGAAGTAGTTACGTATATGGATATAACAAAAAATTAGCTTATACTATTATGCAGACTACCAAAGTTAGAAGACAAGTTAGTGTCACAGTAAGGATCTTCTAATCACATGCAAAAAATTAAAGAGGGAGGTAGTCATTTCTATGGCTTCATGAGAGATGAGCGGGACCTAGAATATGTTGGCTCTTTTGGAAGAGGCAAAGGATCACCACAATGTGTCCCACGGAAGAGCACATATCGAGACAATATGTCACATGTCACTTAGCATATGGAAATAATATGCCTGATGTCCCTGGGTTGGAAAAGGAAGTCTACCATTTTCTCATTAGTTTTAGGAATATTCTAGCAAAAATTGGAGAAAACTTGTATAGAAAGAGAAGTGGAAGTTATCTCTCAGATTTTCCTGTAAAAGGATTAGAAAAATATTATATTTCAGATAATTCAATTGGGTAGTTTGTGAATAATAGCCCATTTGAGGAAAAATCAAATAACAATTGCACTTTTAGTCGGAATGAAGGTTTCTTTGCATAAGGGCCTGAATTGGGTGAAAGTGGGCAAAAAGTGGTCTATAAATTTACTAAAAATTGAAATATAGGTATATGTGGAAATCGGGTAGGATGTTGAATGGATCCCATCATTATAAAGAGGACTAAAATTAATCATGAATTTCTATCAAGTGACCAAAAATGGGGTGTCAACATTTTGCCCCTCTCAAGGCAATGTTCAAGATAAGAGTGAGAACCATAGGGCTTGAGCGAAGTCAGGCTTCCATTTTTTTTCATGGAAGGCCAAAAGGTTTATACTTGTCAAGGATGTTCTGACAAATTTTGTGGAGGGTGGAAAGTTGATATGATCTATGGTTTCTCAAAGAAATAGAAAGATCAAGAGTCTATGATTATTGAGGAATAGTGGAAACAGCTCTGCCTAACAAACAAGTCTTGGAGAAAAAGAGTAGTCATCCATCCTTCTTTGCATCTTTACTTGTTAGTTTTTTTAGTGTGCCAATTCATAGTCAGGACTAGAACTCTTAAAAGGCACAGTTTGAAGAGATCACCCATCGGAATAGGGATTAGATCATCAAGATTGGTGGTTGTATTTTAGATAAACTTTTTCTATTTAATGTGGCCTTTCTGGCTAGTGACTATATTAGTTAGTTTTCTGATTGGTTGAGGCATCTGATATTGAACTAAGTTTGGATGTCTTGGCCATTATCTAGTGAAAAGTATCCTCCATGATGTGTTTTCTTCCAGGTTCACCTTTCATCCTCTAGAACTTTGATGCTCCTTGACTTTCTAGTTCTTAGTCCTAGGAATTGGATATTTGAGTCGTAACTCATGGTCATGAGTTAGGGTCAGAAATTCAGTTCATCTTTGAGTCATGATCTGGGATCTTGAAAGATTTGTAAATATGAGTGCATGATTGGTTCTGTTTTAGGTCATGATCTAGAAATGTAGATTGATGTGGGAAGACAAATATCTAGATTTAAAGTAATTTTAGTTTTCAAAAATTCTCAAGATAGATAAAGATGATCATTAGACAAATTTCAGATCTAACGCGGCCTTTACGACCAGTGGTTGTATCTGCTAGTTGTCTAATGCTTACAGCATCATCTAGATATTTGAAGAGTTATAGGTTTCTTGTCAGGATCTTCGAAAGCATTGTCTTTGTTGTTCTAGTTCTTTGAATGTGTTCAAGATGGATACTTTGGGTATCAAACAAGTTTCCAAATTTAAGGTGACTTTTACAACTAGTGATTGTATTAGTCATTTTTATAATCCTTAAATTATCTCATGTATTGATAAGATTGATAAAATTGATACGATTGACAAATTTCTCTTTTTAAGGTGGCCTTCATGGCTATCAATCGTATTAATCAATTGTTTGTTTTTGGAAGTGAATAAGATAGATAAATTTGGGCAAGGGACAAGTTTCCCAATTTGAGGTGGCCTTTACGACCAATGACCATATCAGACAACTGTCTAATGCTTAGAGCATATTCATGTATCGAAAAAAATGATAAGATGAATAGTATTGATAGCATTGGGCTACAGACAAACTTCTCAGTTTAAGGTGGCCTTCATAACTAGTGATTGTATCGGTCAATTATCCATTCTCAAAAGTGTCTCTTGAATACAAAATGGTTCATCGTGATAAGAGTGGGATTTTCCTATTGGACATATGGCCTTGATTGAGGTGCCTATTCATGATAGGCACTAAAATTAGGAACCTACCTAAGTGTAGGGCTAAAACTAGAGGGAATGCTTATCTAGGACAGGCTTGGTTAAATCCTACTGAATTTAGGTCTTGGATTGGAGGACATTTTTATTCATGATAGGCTTGGTCAAGGGTGACTACTAGATGTAGGGCTTAGACTGGAGGAAGTGCCTATCTAGTATAGGGCATGAGGAGATTCCTACCTAAATGTAGGGCTTGAAACAAAGGGAATGTCTATTTAGAATAGGGATTTCCAGATGCCTACCTGAAAGTGAGGCTTTTAAAGGGATTCCTACCATGTCATATGGCTTTGTTGGGGGTATCTAAATAGAATAGGACTTGAGTGGATACCTACCTAAATACAGGCCTTTGAACAAGGGAGTTGCCTGTGTTGAACAAGACTTTAAGAATAGGAGATGATTGTTCAGGATAGGGCCTGAAATCATGGATGTATTAGGGTTAGACTAAATCATGAGCTTTTGAATTTGAGTAGCATGGGTCACACTCTAAGATTCGGGATCTAGATGATAGGTAGGCCCCATGGGCAATTGAGAGATTAATTTGTAAGTGACTACATGGTGTAGGCTTAGATCGTGTAGATGCCTACCTAAATGTAGGTCTTTGAGAAATGAAATGCCTATTCTAGATAGGGCTTGAGAGCAGGGATGCCTACTGATAATAGGGCATGAGTGTAGGTGCCTACCTGAGCTTAGGGATTTTTTGTTAGAAAAGAAGGTGCATATTCAAGATAGGGATTTCAAACAAGAAAAGCATATTCTAGATAGGGCAAGGTGCCTACTCAGGGTAGGGCTTTTGAAAATGCCTATTCAAATAGAAATTTTTAAAAGTAATATGCCTACTCAAGATATGACTTTTAAGGTCGGGTGCCTACTCAGGGTAGGGCCTTAATGTGGGTTGGTGAAGTTTAAGGTCTTGATCTAGGGCCCAAATGAAGGTTGTTAAAAAAAGAGGAGTTTGTATAGGAAAAGGCTCGTGGTCCAATTTAGAGTCTAAGTCCAAGACCCAAAAGAGACTCAGAAGTTAAGTTTGTGATTGGTCCAATTTTGGGTCATGGTCCAAGACCCAAAAGAGATTGGAAGCATCCATCTGCAAAAGCGGTCATGGTTGAGGATGCATAGAAGAATGTATGACTTTTAAATGAAGGAAAAATATCAAACAGAATGTGCTTCCACCAATCACATGGTTAATAAATCTGGGTCATGCTTTATCTATGAAGTTGATGCATGTTGTTAGCCCTCAGTTTTAACTATCTTGAAGTAAAGGAATCTCATTGCAAAAGATTTCATGATGCTAACGGCCTGGAATAAAGGCCCAAAATATCATTTAGTATTCTTTGGTGATGTGACTTTGATGTTGCATTCTTGGTAGGTCTCTGATCAGCCTGTGCAAACCAATCAGTGCATCTTGATTGGAAGGTAGAGGATTAAAGTTTCTCTATGGCCATCATCGGTAGATGTTGTATCATGTTGGCTCTATTGTGAGAAAAGTGTTCTAAGGAAACATGGCTCATTGTAGTTGGGATGTCCTTCTACAAGGTCTTTGGACTAGATGTTCTTTATTGATTCGGTGGCTATTGTGTGGAGAGCATGCCATGTGAGTCCATGTTAATTGATACGAGGTAACCCTTGTTCATGGGTTTTAGGTCTGTCTTGGAGAGCAAGTAAGGTTTTAGTATCTTGTGAGACGGTGTGCCTTGTCTGACTCTTCTTTGAAGATGTATGCAAGCATTGTTGTAGCTAGATTTTAGTTGGACTTTGTATCTATACTAAACAATTCATCCTGACTTTACTGTTTGCAATCTTCTACCAATGGTTTCATGATGGACTATGTTATTGGAGATATGTCATGATTGTTGAAAGAGGCCTTCTTGATGTTGGAGTGCTATGTGATACTGATGTAGAGTGAGACACTATCACCTGAAATTTCCCTTCTTCATTGATCTTTTTTGAGTCAAGGAATCATCATGATTTGAATTTTGGTGGCAGTATTTGGCCCCGTTGTTTTGTTTCAATGGTTTTGAATTCTTGTTTTGACATTAATATGATCATGTTAGCCAGTAAGAAGTTGTTTTTAGGGTGAATTTTTATTCAATTTTTTATTTAATGTATCATGGTTTGTGGATTCTTATGCATTTATGTACCATGGAATATGTTAGGATTTGACCCTTAGAGGGGTTTTTTTGTTTGTTTTTGGTCAGGTTTAGGCTACTGGTCAACATTCAGCCTTTTTCTAGACTAAAACCCCTTTGACAAGTTGGTGGTAACTCATGTTAGTTAGGAGGCATGTCATGTGATGCGAGAGGTGGTCATGTAATCATTGTAGCTCATATGATGGGAAATGAAAACTACTCTGCCCACCCTACTACCCACTTTTCAATCAATGAAGTTAAGATGATTTAAGACCCCAAGAATATTTAAGCTTGCCTAAAATCTTCTATGAATTAGTTGGTTCTTCCCTTAGAATGATCATAGTCATATGTACCACTAGGGTAAGGTTCGTTCAGGGTGGAATCGATGCTCCACTAGCTCTTAATTTCATACGTGTATGACTCAAGTTGTGCCATGTAGGCAATATTCAAGTGATAGTTCCCTACCCAGTTGAGTTAAGGTGCCAGATGTTAGAGACACCCCTATGGGCTCTATTCTTGACACTTCTTGTTGTATGCAGTGTGTCACAAGCATGTATCCACATTGTCAGTGTCCTTTGGACTTAGTTTTTTGCATTTGATCATTTTACATTTATGCCCATGAAGAATTGATGCTTAGAATCTTACGATGGGTATTTTAGACTCAATCGGTCCTGGATGCCATGCTTAATAATCAATTCACCACAAGCATATGTCCATGTTCATCCCTTTGAGTTTAACTGTTGATGTATGTTCAGGTTAATTCTTTGACATTGTGGACATTGATGCTTAGAGACTTTAAATGGATACTTTAATTGCATATTAATGGGAGTTTTATAGATAAGTATCCCCATTGTGGTCCCTAGGCTAGATTATCATGGAAAATTGTGAGACATGGACGATGTCATAAGGGATCTAAATCATTTGTCTTCATCGCACCCAGTGAGCAGGGTAGTTGTCATATTTAAACATCAGAGTTCATGTAGGGGATAGCCCCTAAATTTGTTTTTAGGATGTCCTGACTTGGTGGGTCTTTTCTAACTTGCCTTTGGGGTGCTCATCCTAAGAAGACCTACAAGAGGAAATTTGTTGATATTGATGTGTGACGTTATCTTATAATTGTAGCTTTACATGGCTTAGTTGTTTGAGTGTTTTTATGGTAAGATTAGGTTTTTTAACCATTAAGGCCTTGAGATAACAGTTGTTCTCCTTTTGTATCAGGCCCAATGGTTCTACTTTGAACCTTCTAATTTAGGGTGTAGATGGATGCATCTAGGAACTTAAGTAGATTAAGTGGATTTTTTATTTCAATTTTGATGATTTTTTCATTTTGAAATATGAGTTTTTTTTATTTTGATTTTTTATTTTTTTTCAAATTTTGCTTTTTTCATTTTGATGCTTTTTTAAACAAAATTAGTAGATAGATCCCTCACGATCCCTTGATGCTTTGGGTCTCGTGATAGTTGTGTGTCTTGGTTCTCTCTTACAAAGCTCTGCCTTTAGTGTATGTTCAATCAACTTTGCAAATACGTCACCTAATGTGTTCCCGCTATGCTCTGGATTGAGCAAGAATTCGATCGATTCCACTATTGTATCTGGCTCTTTGGTCACAGGTTCTGGAGTGAATCTGTAAGAGCATTCACTTGGACCAAATTGGCATCAATTAGGTCTTGACGGTCATGCTTGAGTGCTATAGTTGAGTTTGTTTTGTGCCCCTTGTTGTGATGGAAATCACAGTAAGGAATTATAGGTCTTTGGCAGGGGATTTGGGGGTTTCCTTATGATTGGAAACTTCAAAAAGTGCCCAATAAAGGAATAATGCTATTGCAAGAGTCCCTTGAGGGTGTGAACCATATTTTGGATTATGTGTCAATATCTCCTCTTTGACAATGGTGGGAGTAATAGTCACTTCTGAAATGTAACCCCTGCATCATGCATCAGTATCAGGCATTGTGATCTTCTAGTGGTGACCTCTGAAGGTGTCAATTTATGCTATCTTGACGTCTAGATTTTTCAATTTTTGTATGAAATTTGTCATACTACTATCAATAGCTTGTCAGATCTCTAAGTGGAATGCAGTTGTCAATGTTATGACTAAACCCGGATGAGGTGAGTGTGCATATGGTCCTTGAACTAGAGGATAGTTCCAAGGTGGTGGTGGGTATGTTGTGTGATTGTCCGCATAATATCTCTACTTCTTATCCAGAATTTTAGTATTTTGACCCTTTATAGCTTTTGGTTTTTTGCCTTGATAAACAATAACTTCTGATTGGTCAGTGGATTCTTCAGTCTAATCTTCTGTTTGGTTGTTTTGTGGAGTGACTATGTGTGTCGTAGGTATCTCCTATTGATGTTATATGTAACATTCTTGTGTTGGTATACCCTTGGAAGATTCTTACAAGATGATGTAGTTGTGCACCCTACAGGTTGTATGGTGATGATGGTTGTGCATGACCTAGCAAAGAACACCTATTCATTGGCTTTGACTGCCCCATGTTAGCTTTGGTTGTCTGCTTGATGCCAAACACAAGTGTTTTTGTGATTTTTGGTTCATTAGCCCATCGTGACCGCTGGATGGATTTTGTGTTGACCTGAGTCTTTAGTTCATCATGAGAGTCTTCAACCAGTGTCTTCATCACCTCACTAGTGATAAATTGTTTGTTGGTGTCTGTCATCACAAGATGTTCTTTCCAAAATTGACAATAAGCATTTGTTTCCTAAAACTTTTGTGATATCCTCCTCTGTACTGAAGGTGAATGATTGGTTGTTAGGCTCGAAGACCAATTGAGAATCTACCCCTTGTAAGGAGTTGAGAAGGAGAGAAGCATGGTCATAAAAAAATTCCCCTTGTGTTAGGATATAGGATCTGACATATGGCATTCATGCTTTTTGTATCTATAACATTATCGGTAGGAATAAGTAGGAACTACCCTTGCATGGAAGAGGGTTCCAAAAATCATGATAGACAAAACTTAACATGCCCCTTGCATAGATAAGGGGACCATGCCTTGAGTTCATTCTGGATATCAAAGACAAAGGAATTAGACAATCACTATAACACCTATCACAGATTGTAGGTTGAAGTTGTTCTCCAACTTTCCATCCACTTAGGTAGTAATGATATGTGACTACGCACCGCTCTTTGCTTGAGATGTCATAAATTAGTTATAGACATTCACTACCAATGTGATATGGGACCTATAGGGTCACACACATAGTAATTCACTTGGAATATGAGTTTATCCATGAATGATGTTTAAGTTGACTACTAAATATGTTTAGGTATTCAATTAAACAACCAATTAACTTGCTTGACTCAGAACCATCAAGTTCAAGTGTTTAACTAATTGGTTATAGTGTCAGGTTGATTGGAAATTGAATTGACTAAATTATGCATGAGTCAGAACACCAACTAGTGAGCTAACTAGGTGAACTGATTGGCTCAGGGTCAGTGAGATGACCAGTTCACCTAGTGAATTGACCGGATTTTTCATGTGGACCAAAGCTTCTGGTATTTTTCCTAATTTTTAGAATAGTTGATCATTTTGCTTGTTAAATTTTATTGGTACAAGGAATTAATGTTGGACATTAATTGGAAATGAATTGTCAATTCAAACTGCAATTGGGAAACATGTGAAACGATCGGCTCACTGAGTGAACCATTCAGTTCACTATGCTAGCCGACCAGTTCACCAATGAACTGACTAGTTCACTTGTCACAGGTTGTAAAATTTAAAAAAAATTCAGGACCCTTCTACTCCCACTTTGGACCCTAACACCTCCTATAAATAGAGGGGTATTGGGTTCTTCCCAACATACACAATTGAGAATCAGTTGCTCTAACAATTGTTGTCCTCTCTGGTTGTTCTAACCAAGAGAGCCCAAGAAAGCTCTACCCGGCTAGGGAGGGACAGCGGGGGAGAATAACTATAGGAGAGTAAGTTGGTGACTAGTACGCCAATAGAAGGGGAAAACTCCTTCCTGACTGTTCTACTAGAATGATGGGAATTGTAGGTGGTCCATGTGTGCTTCTCTAGAAACGTGGATACTTTTCACGTTAGGAGGACAACATCAATCTGCAATTCATAGAGTAGTTGTTGTAGACGTTGTTTGAGTCTGATGCCCATGGTGGAGACCAGGAGTTGTTGTAGATGAGTCTCAGTGCAATTAGAGTGCACGACTACTTCAATGAGTTATAGCTGTTGGACCTGCTCCATGACCATGTATGAACTCGTTAAACCATAATTTTCATTGCATAGTTATTGACATGATATTGTTGTTCTAGGGAATATAAATAGATAAATTATTATTTTTGTTGCCTACGATGTGCCGATATTTTCCTATAGTTGTATTAGAACCACGTCAATTTACTATGTTTATTATCATATTTTTGGTTTTCGTTGTTTACTTATTGCATACGATGTGATTACTTAAACTGATCAATGTGCAAATCCAATCAAAGACCACATATAATCTCAAACTGATATATATATATATATATATATATATATATATATATATATATATATATGATATACATGCAATTTACACATGTCGCCCTAAAAGTGAGTTTTGATGGTGGATGTGTAGCATGGTTATGGCCAATAATTCTAAGTATTTGTGCATGGTGGTTTTGTGTTTATCTCCGATTTTATCTTGATTTGCATACCGAACCTCTACCTTCTTCTTCCCAATGTAAAAGTATTGTCCTTTTATACATTTTCTCCCCTCAAATGTAACTCAAGGTTTCTCATTTCCATGTAATAATTTTAATAGGAATAGGATAGTTTCTTTTCTCGCAACGATGAAGGTGATGATCAATGTCAGGTGAGTCGACCATTTCACATGACGACCTGGCCGATAGGAGGACTGAGGAGGGAAGACTGTAGGAGCAAACTAATTGACTGGTGGGTCCAACCAAACATTTGGAGGTGTCCATACATGGGTTATATAGGAGGTCAAGTGATCATTTTAGGCGACCAATCGACCGGCCAAGAGACTAGATGAGCAGTTCAAGGGTTGAACTGATCAACCTCGATTAACAAGCATATATCCTCATCAACAATAGGTTTTTGCATGATATGTAGACCCTAGGTTGTGGTAATTCCTTGTGGCTCCAAGGAATTACATTATTATGGCCATAATCATCGCTTTTTTTATATTGCATGTTTATGTTGTGGGATGTAGCATGTATATGATACTTACCATATATATGTGGTGATTGGATAAAGTATATGTATATATATCAACTCCCTCAAATAAAATATTAAGTCTAAGATTCTTTCCATTAGTGGCACACATGAAAAACTTGATCGACTAAGCTTAGGTTACACCCAATCATGGTGCTCCGTCCATCTTGTGGAAGTGTGATGATAGTAATGTAGGTTCCACCCAAGTGGGGTGCATTATTATTGTGTCGGCTTTTATGTTGGGCTTAAATGAGTGACCTTAATGAGATTAAGCACCAGAGGCATACATATGACTATGGCAAAGAGTTTTGCATATCATCTATCTAAAAATTGTATAAGATGCAATTGATAAACATTGTCTACCTTAATGATTGACTATGGACGCTGGCGTTGGTCGGGTAATAGTTGAATTATTTTAGATCTTCACTCACTAGAAGTTTGTACACTACTATATTCCAAATTGATATGTGAGGGATATCAATTTGAATAAAATAGTGAGAGCGTTAAATAATTAAATACCTAATTAATATCGTTAATTTTAAATCAAATAAAAATGATTTTTTGAAAGAAAAAAATTGCAAATTCTTTTGTAGAATCAAATGGCAACACATAACAACAACTTTTTTCTGTGATCAGTCATTAAGAAGGACGAGTTAAATGGAAATTGCTTCCACGACGTTGAGAATTGTTCTTATACAGGAGCGCAAGCTCTATATCCTGGAGACACCAGAGCCAGATGAACCCCTTCCCACTGCACCTAAGGCTGACAAGGATGCTTACAAGAAGCATACTAAAGATGTCATTGATGTCAAGTGTTTGATACTATGCTCCATGAACTATGAGTTGCAAAGGAAGCATGAGAACATGGATGTTATTGAGATGGTCACACATCATAAGAATATGTTCCAAGATCAGTCAAGATATGAGATATTTGATATCTCCAAGGCACGGTTCAAATGTAACATAGCAGAAGGAGATCCAATAGGTCCTCATGAACTCAAACTCATTGGGTATGTGGAGAACTTGGCTAGACTAGGATTCCCCTTAGGTCAAGAGTTGTCCACTAATGTGATTTTGCAGTCTCTGCCTGAATCATACAGTCAGTTTGTCATGAATCACAACATGAATGACTTTGATAAGCCGTTGACAGAGGTGTGTTGAGAATATCTAAGACACAAATGAAGAAATATAACCCCAAGTATGTGATGATGATCAGCATGACAACGGGAAAGTCTAAAGGCAAAGGCAAAGATAAGAAGAGTTTTAAAGCTAGCCAGAAGTCCAAGTCTTCGTACTTGTGGCAAAGGGGGGAGTAAAGAAGAGAGGTGATTGTCACCACTGTCACTGGCCTAGACATTGGAAAAGGAATTACCCTCTCTTCCTGGAGGAATTAAAGAAGAAGGAAGGGGCAGAGGCCTCTACTTCAGGTATATAAGTTATAAGATAATTCTAAATTACTTCTTCATCATGGTATGTGATACCAGATGTAGATCTGACATACATTGATGTGCAGGATCTGATAAGAAGTAAAGAATTTATGAAAGGGATAGGGTGGACTATGCAGAATAAGAGTTGCTGCAACTTTAATCTACATTTACAATTTTATATTATCCCATTGGGCATGTAATAGAGTTAGTTGAACTGCTATTTCATTATACCAAAATAGAAATATTTTATTTTATGCATCTTGTATGGCAAGGATGATAAATCAATGAAGAGTTGTTAATGTCAAAGATGTGATCTTGTATGGAAATGCCCCGAACATCCATTGATCTTTGTATGTAAGGATCTAAATATGAATGCTAATAATGTAAATACCAAAAGGATTATATTTGATAACTCAAATAATATTTAGCATTGTCGTCTAGGGCACATATATAAGAAAATATGTTACTAGAATCCAATAGTGATGTTTATCTAGACTCTTTTGGTTATTGAACCAACAAGAGACATGCATATATCATTTATGAGCAACATGACAAACTACCTATAACTAAGTGTAGTGGAGAGAGCACACATTCTCTTAGGCCTTGTACATGTTGATGTATGAAGATCTTATAGAATAAATGCTATAGATAGTTGTTTGTACTTCATTATATTCACTGATGAGATCAGTTGATATAGGATTTGTATTTGGTAAAATACAAACATGAATCTCTTGAAGTGTTCAAATATATTATAAACAAAGTATAACTTTGATAAAAGTATTATGAAACTTTGATATGATCAAATGTTGAAATACTTTACGTCAATAGTTTGAGGACCTTCTTGAAGGACTGTGATAGTGTATCACAAGTCAGATCCACCTGAAAAGTGATGATGTATCAGAGAGAAGGAACCACATAATGATGAGTCATGACATCATTATCATATAATCTAATCTTCTGACTTCCTTTAGAAACATTCTTTACACTAAAATGATGTACCATCTAAAATATTTTAAATGACATCATATGTGATATGATATGGGGATGTCCCGATATGTCTTACGGATTGAAACTTTTATAAAGAAAGTAGTTTTTTGAAAAGTTTTATCCACAAACTATAATTATTGAATAATACCTTTAACCATAATCTGACAACAAAATGTTTGTTGCTTGGATAAGGAGTTCCAAAGGAATCAGTGGGAGTAAAAGTAGAAGTCGAAAGGTTTGAGGTCAATAAGAAGGTATAGTGAGTACAAGTGAGAATCACAAATTTTTGTGGAATCTCAAGTTCCTTATGTAACACAGAACCTCATAAGTTCTAGTAGAACACATCTGAGATTGAAAGATTGTGAATCTGATAACTCAGATAGGTTGGTCATAAGATGATGAGCCAACTAATCAATTAGAAGCTATTCGGAACTAGAATTTGAAAAGTATCTTAAGGACATTAGGGAGTCCATGTACACTAAAAAGGTATGACCTTTCTAGTACCACCTAAAGGGGTAAAACCCAAAGGGTGAAACTGGGTTTTTTATTGCAAAGACCGGCACGGATAACCTAAAAGGACAGATTGGTTGCAAAGGTTTTCAAATCAGTTCAAATTGTTGAACATGAAGAAATTCATACACCAATTGTCATGCTTGTTGTTGCATCTTGTATAGACTATGAGATTTGGTATATGGAGATTAAAATCACATTCTTGAAAAGAATAAATGATAGGATGTGTATGTGACACAGCCTAAAGGTTTTATAACTTCAATAATGCAAATAAATTCTATATGATACAAAGTTCAATCTAGAGATTGAAACAAGCATCTCAAAGATGGGATCTTTTGACTTGACAAGACAGTCAAAGAGTTTGACTTGAATCAAGATAAAAGATGAAATATGTGATTACAAAAGACTTAGTAGGAGCATATATGAATATTACACATGTTGATGGGGAATGAAATCTCAATAATATAAGTATTGAGATGTCATTCCCCATCTCAATAATCTTAATCCCTATCACATGGATTAGGTAAAACATCCTACATGATAGGGATTAAGGCCTATAGAGATAGTTTTTGAAACTTTCATAACCTCAGTATGAGCACATATAATATAAAGATGTTGAAAGAGTTCAGCATAAGGGGATCAATGAGAGAGAATATGGGATTAGTCTCTCAAGAACCCTTGTTTCAATTCTTGTGAAGAATGGAAAGACATGAGTAAGATGTCGTATGCACTAGCAATTGGATCTATCTTGTATGCTATGTTAATATACTCAACCCACAGTCTTGTATGTACCAGACATGACAAGATGATATTAGTTTCCAATGAGGGTCATTGGGATGTCATTTAAGATATCCATCAAAGCTTGAGAAGCACTAAAAGATTTGTTGTTAGATCATGGCAACAAGAAAGAGTTGGGTGTAAAGGGTTACACTGATGCAAGATTCTGCAATGACAAAAGTGATTGCAATATAAAATACATGTAATTTTAAAAAAAGAGTTGTAAGCTGGAAGAGTTCTAAACTACAGGCCATTAATTCAACTCTACAATTAAAGTTGAGTATCCTACTGTTATGAACACAGGAGTGGGTACTATGGATCTAGAAGTTCATATGGATGAACTTAAAGATGTTCCAACCATTGATGACATAGTAGAAATACCATGACAACAATGGAGCTCATGGTTAGGCAAGGAATACTCATAAGCCATATTATGATAGTTCCATCTCATATGAGAAATTGTACAGCAAAGAGATAAGGAACATGCCATATACCAATGTTAGCAAAATGTTGCTAACCCGCTGGATTAGCACTTGCACAGCAGAAACATGATGGACATGTTTAAATTGTTAAGAATATGATTTGTGGGTGATTGGCTCTAAGTGTAAGTGGGAGTCTGTTGGTATGCATACCCAGAGAGCCAATCATATGATGATTGTTATGGCATATAACATAAAGGATTTGATTAATAATAATAAAGGCAAGCTTCCATTTCATTCCATTTCACTCAGTTATGAAATAATGAGGAAATGTTATGAATGTATAAAGAATGACTATTACTCAATGATGTATGTCATCAAGTACGTGACTTGAAAAATGAGATCATATGTATGTTGAGATTATTTACATTCTTGTTATGTCCATGGTCAGATCTCATTGTGGAAGGCAGATAGACAGTAGTAACACTATAGACTAGAGTGTGTGTTGCTTGGTCATAGAATCTCATCAGTCCTGATATATGATATCAAACTAGGCACACAAATACTTGTTAGAGAACAGTGTATCGGATAGAACCACCTTGACAGTTACACATGGAAATCCATATTTGGTGGTCAGTCATCTCTCATAGTGAAGGTGGTGATTGTCATTCTTAGACCTGAAGTCATTACACTCATCACATGTCATTCGTTGTACTCTGAAATCATCCATCGTGACCATGAATAAGGGTTGCCATTAAGGTGATAATTGGGTGCATTGTGACACATTGGGATGATTGTGAGTGATGTAGATGGGATTTGTCCTTCCTACTGGAGTATGATATCCATGCCATTTGATAAGCGAGATTGAGACAAGAATGTTCAAGCACATGTGAATCAATATATGACATTGAGATCAAATATATCTCATACAGTCTTTCCTTGGTCCGAGGAACATGGATTGAATATTGAAAGGATGATGATTCCATGCCTCGAGTTCATTCCGAATATCATAGGCAAAGGGATTAGATAAACATTATAACACCTAACACATATTGTAGGTTGAAGTTGTTCTCCAACTTTCCATCCACTTGGGTAGCACTGATGTGTGACTAGGCACCACTCTTTGCTTATGTTGTCATAAATTAGTTACGGACATTTACTGTCAACGTGATATGGGACCTATAGGGTCACACACATAGGAATTCACTTAGAATAGGAGTTTATCCATGAATGATGTTTAAGTTGATTGCTAAAGATTTTCAAGTATTCAATCAAACAACCAATTAACTGACACGACTCAGAACCATCAAGTAAAAATGTTTAACTAATCAGTTAGGGTGTCAAGTTGATTGCAAATTGAATTCGCTAAATTTTGCATTACTCAGGACACCAACTGATCGGCTCACTGGGTGAAGTGATTGGCTCAGGGTTGGTGAGACAACCAGGTTAACATAGTGAACTGATTGGCTCAGTCATGCCAACTGAAGCTTCTGGTGATTTAGCTAATTTATGAGAATAGTTGATGTTTCACTTGTTCAATAATTAGAAATGAATTGTCAATTTAAATTGCAATTGGGAAACATGTGAAACAATCGACTCACAAAGCAAACTAATTGGCTCACTATGCCAGCCGACTGGTTCACCAGTCAACCAACCGGTTCACCTATCGTAGGTTGTGAAATTCATACAAATTCCATACCCTTCTACTCCCGCTTCAATTGAGAACCTGGACCCTAACCCCTCTTATAAATAGAGGGGTATTAGGGGCTTCCCAACGCACGCAATTGAGAATTGGTTACTTTGACAATTTTTGTCCTCTTTGATTATGGTGACCAAGAGATCCCAAGCAAGTCCTACCCAGCTAAGGAGGGACAGCAAGGGGGAACAATTGTGAGAGAGCAAGTTGGTGACTAGTATCCCAGCAGAAGGGGACAACTCTTTCCTGTCTATTCTACTAAAACGATAGGATTTCTAGGTGGGCTGTGTGGACTTCTGTAAAGGTGTGGATACTTTTCTCGCTAGGAGGAAAATGTTAGCCTCTAGTCCATTGAGGAGTTGTGGAAGACGTTGTACGAGTCTGTTGTTCATAGTGGAGACCAGGAGCTGCTGTAGACGAGTCCCAGTGCAATTAGGAGTGTAAGACTATTACAACGAGTTATAGTCACTGGACTTGCTCCAAGACCAAGTATGAACTCATTAAACCATCTTTTTCATTACATAGTTATTGATGTGATCTTTTTGTTCTAGAAAATTTAGATAGATAAATTTTTGTTTCTGCTGCCTACCATGTGCCCATATTTCCCTAAAACATGGGCATGAGTTTTGGCTCATGAGAAGTGACCACAACTGGACAGCCTTTCGGGATGAGTCAAGTCTTAAGTTTTCTGAAAAGGTTTTCCAAGATTGAAAGGGATTGCCTTTAACTTATTTGAGTTTAGAAAATGTTTTTCAACCTTTTCTTTTTGGTAGACAGCTCAACTTTGTTGAGTTGTGAAAGATTTAAGATTGTCTTCTTCATGAAAAGATTGTTCTTTTTCAAAAATATTTATTATTTCTTCTTTTAAAGAGATTGTTCTTTTTGGAAAAGATGTGTTCTCTTTTTTTTAAAAATATTTTTATTTTTATTCCAAAAAGGGATTTGAAAAAAATCAAAAAGACTTTTCTTATTTTGTTATGAAAGAAAATGTAGCCTTTTTTGGAAAGATTGTAATGAAGATTTTTTAATGAAAGAGATCGTTTGAGATTTTTAGAGATCATTGAAAAAATATTCGAGTTTGAAAAGATTGTGGATCAAAGATCCCTGATGGTTGAGATCACTTGGAATTTATTTAGATCATTGGATATTGTTATTTTGATAAGATTATTGATTTGAAATTGTTATTTTGATAAGACTGTTTCAAACATAGGGATGTTAGAAAATGGTGAACTATCTGGCATGATGACTACAATCTTAAAGTATAAGTCTTTTAACAGTGTTAGAATTAGGTAAGCATGCAACAATCCTAAAAATTATACAAGCATCCACAATATGCATATAGAGAAGATAAAGTTCCCCTTTTAGCCTATGAGTTTAGATATAATTTTACATACTCACTCAAGTATGATCCACATTTGAGGGGTTGGTCCTTATCTTCTCTATGGTGTCATGGTGATCATGGTGGAGGTAACCCGGGTTCTTCATATGTTGGTAGTACTCCTGATATACGTTGTGGCTATGGAGGCTGTAATCAGTTGTGAGTTCTAGGAGAGGGGTGTGTTTTTAAGGCCTTCGGACATCCAGCTTAACATTGTGTTGATACCTTTACTGGGACCCCCACGCCACTTTTTAGGGATCCAGCATGAGTGTTGGCACCCATTCCACAACCCATGGGTTTGTAGGTGTGCATTACGCACGTGTAAGATTTTAGTATCTTTTAATGTAATACCGCAATAATAAAGCATGAAAGATAAATTGTAGGCACATTAGGAACCATTAATGCAATTGTTAAGAAATAGAAGATCTTTCTTATCCAGAAGACCTCTCTCATCTTTTTCCTCTCTTTCCTTATTATGTATAAAAAGTAAATAAAAAGGAAACTTGAAAGAAAACAAAAAAATGGGAGGTAAGTGGAGGGTTAACCCAAAAAGGGAAGTGGAGGCCTATCCTAGAAGGGGAGTAGAGGCTAACCCGAAACTTACAATTGATAGAAAACATGGCAGTTATCGTATTATCAAATCAAAGAGATGTGAAAACCAAAACATTTTTTTTCTGATAGTATAACAGGTGATTGCGTAGGCTTTATTAAGATCCAGAAAAACAAAAGGCGAGATAAAAAAAGTTCCTTTTTGCTGGCAAAAAGGAGTGTTCTGTAGGTTTTTCTGTAGGATAAAAATAATTTTCAAAAAAATTATCAGCAAATTATTTTGAACTGCGTTCTAAAAAATTTGAAAGACTTAGGATTTCAGCAAAAAATAGAAGGAATGGAAGAAAAATAGAAGGAAGAAAATCTCGATCGATTTCCAAACATGATATGGAAAAAAGGAAATACAACTCCGATCGTCTGACTACTCTCTAGTGAAGTCACCAATATGTTGTACTCAACCTAAAAAAATCCAATGGATCCTACAATCGTGGGAACAATGAAAAACCAAAAAAATGATAAATCAATAAAGCTCAGAGTCGCCTCCGGATTTTATATGTAAAATAAGAAGAAAAATGGCTTCTAAATCAGTGAGGAAATACATTTTATATGTAAAATAAAAAAATCCAATGGATCCTACAATCGTGGGAATAATGAAAAAACAAAAAAATGATAAATCAATAAAGCTCAGAGTCGCCTCCGGATTTTATATGTAAAATAAGAAGAAAAAATGGCTTCTAAATCGGTGAGGAAATACATAAAACCCAAATTTTTACTCCACTAAAGGATGAATAAGAAAGGTATGCATTAATTCAAAAATTAGATTTGACGATCCTATGAGTGGGGAAGGTGTTAACATATGCATTAATTCAAAAAAAAGTATGCATTAATTCTCCTGATTAACGGTATTGCGACCTTTTTAGTCACCTCAAATAAAAATAGCGGTGATCAAGGTTGTTGTTAAATAAAATGATATAAGAAAGTGAATTTTATTGTTGGCGGACCTTTTGGGGTTGGAGATGGACATGGATTTCCATCATAGCCCTAAAAGTTCAATTTTTAGGTGTATTGTGGTCCCAATCAACTTAAGACCTCCTACAAAGGAGATCCATCATTGATGGTTAGGACCTATGCATAGGAAGAGAGAGAGAGAGAGAGAGATTCAATAGAGTAAGATTAGATCTTTGAGAAAGAATGTGCAGACATGAACATATATAAATAGATCAGAGAAAATAATAGTTACTAATATGAATATAATAGAAAAAGTAGCAGTTGTTGATGTGCAGCCTACTGGCGTTAATAGAGAAGTTGATATTAAATGAAGGATCATATGATCACATGCAAAAAATAAAAGATGTAGGTAGTCATTTCTCTAACTCACTACTACAGAACCTACCTTTAGTGTCGGTTATTTAAGGCCTTTAGTGTCAGTTTCCGAGCGACGCCTATGTGGGTGACACTAAAAGGTCACCCATTACGCGTCGGTTCCAGAACCGACACCCAAACTCTTCGCGCGCGACCGAAAACGTGCCATCAGGGGACTATAGGCGTCGGTTATTAGATAAGAAACCGACGCCCAAACCCTTCGCGCCACAGAAAGGGCGCCATCTTGGGCGCTATCAGTGTCGGTTATAAGCCAACAACCGACGAAATATGTCTTCGCGCCAAAAGAATATGTGTCGGTTACATTTAAATAACCGACACTGTAATGTTATGTGTCGGTTGTTTACAATTACCGACGCCTGTTATTGGCGCCAGCTTGGGCACTATCAGTTTCGGTTTGTAGTAAGAAACTGACAACATATATGTTCGCGCCACAGGAAATAGGCGCCGGTTATATCTAAATAACCGACGCCTTTTGTTTATTTTTTACAGACCTGCAGACCTGTTGTGGCTGGTCGTAGGATGAGAAACCTGCAATTCAATTAACTGAACTGCAGGTTTTACGACATCCATTGATATCAGCCAACAACATGCCACAAACCTGCAAATTTAACAACAAAAATATTCACACATGCATTTAGCAATACAACCTGCATTTCCATTTTATTTTCACACATTTAGAAACATTCATGTAGCTAGCAATCTGTAGTTCCATTCATTCACATTCACACATGTAGAAACATTCATATAGTAACCAACACTTTCATTCATTTTCACTCAGACACATGTAGAAACATCTAGACATGTAGAAACATTCACACATATTATAATTCAGAAATTCATTTACAAAATCCCCACTATTTGTATGGTTGTTGCCCATTCTTCTCTTACTTCATTTAATTCTCCCATCGTATAGGGAGCATGTACATCTCGTAAGTCTGTTCCTGTAGTGGGGTCAGCTTTAAACACCTGTAAAGATAATGATGTATATATATAATTAATGAGCTATAAATAAGATTGATATATTTCATATTATCTAATGAGACTATATAATACTTGAGCAATACAATCGATGTCCATACAACATGACAGACTAACACATATATAGTACATAACAAGAGCAGCGTCGAATTTACATACAACACTAGCTTAGTACAGATATAGTGGGACTTATAAGGTGACGATCCCACCTGGTAAAACAGGTTACCGACAACTATATGTTACGACTGGGAGGTCGTGATTCAGCAACAGTATGCATTAGCAGGAGGACAAACAGATCACCATATGTTTGTCCTCATATGGTGATCTGTTTGTCCTCCTGCTAATGCATACGTTGCTGAATCACGACCTCCCAGTCGTAACATGTAGTCGGTAACCTATTTTAGCAGGTGGTATCGTCACCTTAGTCCACTATATATGTACTAAGTTAGTGTTGTATGTAAATTCGGAGCTGTTGTTGTTATGCACTATATATGTGTTAGTCTGTCATGTTGTTATATGAATCTGAACCACTTGTGTGTGCTGCACTTTATGTATTGTATCTGTATCCTGCTTCTCTTCATTGGGGCTTCTTCCTGCATATCCTGCATATCCTGCATATCTATGTCATGTCCGTCCTGCATAGCCTTCTTCCTATATTTATTTTTCAAAGAGAATACAAACAAAAATTATTAGTGTAGAGTTAGTGAAATACTGATCAATGTCTAGAATTGGAATAGATCAAGAACCTACTCTCAGCATCGCGTATGTAATCTCAGATGAGATTGGTCCTATAGTTCTTTAGCACCCTCCCACAATGTTTAGCATTTGCTAGAAGATAATGAAACATCAAATCAGAAAATGATATTGATATTAAAAAAGTAAACATTTAGCTTCAATAAAAAAATATAAACATGCATGCCTCTAAAATTGTGATCTTTTATCAATTAACAATCCTTCATTGTGATCTCCGCGCACATATAAGTCATCATTAGCTTCAATATTTTTTGGAGTTGGCAACCCAACTGAGAATGGACTGGAGTCATCATATTTATCATAGTACTCTTCTTCATCTATAGGATCTTCAATGAACTGTCTTTTACCATGAAGAACAACCGACCATTTATCATTTGCAGGATCATCGATATAAAATACTTGTTTCGCCTGTGATGCCAATATGGATGGTTCACCCTTCTCGCCAATCTTTTCAAAGTTCACTAAAGTGAAACCCAATTCATCCACTATAACTCCTTTGGTGTTATCAACCCAATTACATTTGAAGAGCGGAATTCTGAAATCTATGTAGTCAAATTCCCATATCTCTTCAATGACACCGTAATATGACATTTTAGCTTCACGTGGACTCTTATCCTTTGTACTTGCAAAAAACATAGTCGATGCTTGAAGGGTGACCCCACTGTTTTGGACGACACTCTTATCATCTTGGCGCTTTGTGTAATATGTGAATCCATTAATGTCATACCCTTCATAAGACATAACAGTCAACTTTGGTTTAAAGGCGAGGCATTTGATAGTTTCAGTAATATCATCTGGTGTTTGAGATAGTTGATGTAAGACTTTATCTTCAAACCACTTAATAAAAGTCTTATTATGCTCTCTAGCAAGCCACATTGTATTGGCTCGAGGATATTGTCTTTTGATGAAATTGGTATGTTCCTCGATATAAACGTTCATTTCGTCCATGTTGTGTAAAATATACAAATGACCTTGTTCCAACTGCTCACGGCTGATTACTTTCACACGTGATCCCAAAATTCCTTTGCCAAATAGCTCGTCAATATTCTTGTCATTATCAGGAGTGTCATTACCACTGAGAAAGTTATTGCAGAAATCCATAACCTCTCTCGCCACATAACCTTCAATAATACTCCCTTCAGGCCGATAACGGTTTCGAACATCACCTTTAAAAACGCTCATGTATCGTTCAAAGGGATACATCCAATGCAAGAAAACCGGGCCCAAGATTTTCACTTCCCTAGTCAAGTGGACAACAAGATGTACCATGATATCAAAGAACGAAGGAGGGAAATACATCTCAAGCTGACATAGGGTAACAACCACTTCTCTTTGCAAATTATCGAGAGTCTCAGGGTCAATAACTTTGCTGCAGAGACTGTTGAAAAAGAAACAAAGTCTGGTGATTGCAAACCTTACATGCTTCGGCAATATAGATCGAATTGCCACGGGCAATATTTTTTGCATTAGAGTGTGACAATCATGAGATTTAAGTCCTATCAACTTTAGATCTTTCATTGATACCAATCTACGGATGTTGGATGAGTAACCATTTGGCACCTTAACATTTATCAAGCATTCACAAAAAGCTTTCTTCTCTTTTCTAGACAACGTGTAACATGCGGGAGGTAAGTATGTTCTTTTACTACCCATTTCACGTATTTCTGTTAATTCAGACCTTATTCCCATTTCACGTAGGTCCAGTCTGGATTTTATCCCATCTTTTGTCTTACCTGGTATATTTAACAAAGTACCAATGATGCTATCACAGACATTTTTCTCAACGTGCATTACATCGATACAATGTCTGACTGTCAAAGAACTCCAATAAGGAAGATCCCAAAATATTGACTTCTTCTTGAATGAAGAATTGTCACTCCGTGTAGTACCTTGTGATCTCTTACCAAATTCATTGACAAAGTCTTTTATTCTTTCATAAACAACCTCCCCTGGTATAGGTTTAGGTGCACTGCGTTCCTCATTCAATCCTTTGAATGCTTTGCGCTTCCTACGATACGGATGGAATTTTGGAAGAAACCTTTGATGACCGAGATATACATTCTTACCGCCATGTTTTAGTCTTGTTGAATCAGTGTTCTCTTCACATATAGGACACGCTTTAGCTCCTTTGACACTATATCCAGACAAATTCCCATATGCTGGAAAGTCATTAATAGTGCAAAACAACATAGCATGCAAACGAAATGTCTCTCTTCGTGAAGCATCATAGGTCATCACACCTTCACCCCAGAGTTTCTTTAAGTCATCAATCAGAGGTTCAAGATAAACATCGATGTCATTTCCAGGTTGTTTAGGGCCCGATATCAACAACGACAGCATTACGTACTTATTTTTCATACACAGCCAGGGAGGAAGATTGTATATAACAAGCATGACTGGACAAGTACTATGTTGGCTGCTCAATGTCCCGTATGGATTCATCCCATCTGTACAAAGCCCAAGTCTTAGATTCCTGACTTCTTCACCAAATTCAGGGTACAATACATCAATCTTCTTCCACTGTGGGGAATCAGACGCATGTCGTAGGATCCCATCATTAATTTTCTTAACATCTGCATGCCACCTCAAATTCTTCGCATCTATCGGATTGGCAAACAAGAGTTGAAACCGTGATATTATAGGTAGATACCACATCACCTTGGCAGGAGAACCAGTTTTGGACTCCCCCGAAGTCGTCAATTTATACCGTGATGCACCACATTTTGGACAATCTTTCAAATCTGCATAGTCCTTTTGAAATAATACACAATCATTAGGGCATGTGTGTATCTTCTTGGCATCCATTCCCATTGGGCACAACAATTTCTTTACCTGGTATGTTGAGATTGGCATCTCGTTTCCTTCAGGAAGCATTTCTTTCAACAAAGACAGCAATGACGTGAAGCTTTTGTCGCTCCATCTATTGTTAGCTTTCAACTTATACAATCTCAACACAGCGTTAAGCTTCGTAAACGCCAATGTTTGGGTATGACCAATTGGTTTAAGGAACGATCATCTAGGATGATGTCCAATTGTTCTTCAATAGGGAACGTTAACATTGACATAGAGGCCCAGTTCATAGTGACTGTTATGGGTGGACAGAGACTGCACAATATTAGTATTAACAAAGTGTAAGTACATATAACGATGTTATATATTTTTAGAAAAAGTTGTATAATATCAGTTAACCTTTTATTGCTTGTCATAACCAACTTAATTGTGGTAGACATGATAGCTTGAAAAGAAGTCTACAAATGTACTTAGAGAACAAACGAGGAAATGCTCCTAATGAGTAAATCTTGGACGGGTTTCTAGGTGCTTACTAAAATAGAACCATTATATGGAACTAATCCTACATTATACACATACTTTTCCTAAGTAAGATAATGTGCACTTCATGGAATTATTAAGATCTGAATATATATAAGTTGTTTCTACCTACTTTGATGGGATTTTATAACATTTGAGTCTTCCATTTATAACATTAAGATCTGAATATACATAAGAATCCCATTTGATACACACGATTGAGAATCTTTCACGATACTAGGAAAATACACTAACTAGATATTCATTTAGGTGTTAGACATCAATATGTGTATGAGCCCTAATTAAAACTGATTCTCATAAGAAGTAAATAAATTTAAAAAAAATGCCCAGAAGCAGGGCGGCACCTTGAGGGAAGACGAGCAGAGGAAGAAGAAGAAGGCAGGGCGGGCACCTTGAGGGAAGAGGAGCAGCGGTCGAGGCAAAGTCCTAGAAGCTTCCGGCGGCGAAGAGAGGAGCGGCGGAGAGGGCGGCGAGGCTAGGAGACCTAGCTGCTACCGGTGACAGCGGAGAAGAGGCCGGCGGGCGGAGAAGAGGCCGGCGGGCAGAGAAGAGGCCGACGGCGGAGGAGAGGCCGGCAGGCAGAGAGGGAGGTCGGCGGGCGGAGAGGGAGGCCGACTGCTTCTCGCTCGACGGCGATGAGCGGCGAGCACAGAGGAAGGAGCGGCGGCGGCGGCGGCAGGGAGCAAGGGAAATCGTCGGAGCTAGGGAAATCGGGAATGAAATAGGGAAATGGGAAGAATCGTTCGGGCAGGGTGAGCTATTAAGTTGAAAATACGTGTCGGTTCTTTAAAAAACTGACAACTAAACCAACAGTGTCGGTTCTTTGCCACAAACCGACAACTATACTAGATTATAGTCGTCGGTTTTTGATTAAACGACAGCCGACAACTATTCCTATCTCATGAATACCCTTTAGTCGTCGGTTATTTAGTTACGAACCGACGCAATATGTAAAATATTGGAGCCAATTTTTTCACTGGAATTTTGGGTTTGGCGGTTGATTTTAGGTGTCGGTTTTTTATTAATTAACCGACACTTAATAAAAGAGGTACTCGTGTCTGGTCGACCTTCACGGATTGGATGTCGGTTTCTGTTCCAAACCGACATAGTAGGGTTTATGTGTCGGTTTTTGTATACAACTGACACCTTGAAAAGTGACTTTATAAGCCATTTCTGTAGTGGTGTACTTCAGGAGAGACAAGAGGGGCCTCAAATATATTGAGTATGGGTTTCATTGATAGGTAGATTTTAGGATTCAAGATTCTTGACAGAACCTTCGGGAAGAGGTGATGTATCACCAGCATGCACCCCGCAGAATTACACACGGATCAAGACGATCTGTCACGTGTCATAAGACATATTGTCCCGATCCACCCAGTGTCTACAGGTGGAAAAGGATGTCTCACGTTTTCCCAATAATTTCATGAATGTTCTAACAAAAATTAGAGAAAACTTACACATAAGGATAAACCAGAGTTATCTCTCAAATTTTATTCGAAAATACAATATAAAATGAAAAATACTTTATTTCAGACAATTCAACTAAGAAAATTGTGAAAATAGCTTATTAAGACATAATTAGAGAACAACTGCACTTTTGATTTGGAAGAAGGTTTCTTTACAAAAGGACCCGAACCGAGTAAAAGTGGACAAAAGGGGTTGGATAAAATATGTTGAAAATGTGCAAAATACGAGAAAATATGTATATTTGAAAATTGTATAGGATGCAGCATGAATTTTGGGATTATCTAGAGGATCAACATTAATTGTAAATTTCTATTGAGCGAGTAAAATTGGGGTTTCCAAGCAGGTGTTACGACCCCACCTCCCGATAACCCCTAATTGAGGGAGACCGAGAGGTCGAAGCTGCATCCATAACTTCCGGATCAAAGGTTCGACAATTAACCAAGAATAATTATCAATTTTTAACAGACTAAACGGGAAAACTGTAAGAAAATAAACTTTTGCATACCTTTTTGAAAACGTGGATCTCTAAACTTCTATCCACTTATGGATTCTATTCTAACTAATCCTCCTTGTATTTTACTTCATGTATTTCACAATATGACGATTTACTGTTTGTCCTTTTGGCTTGTACCTAAAACACCGACAAACAAAACATCGGCCAGCCGAAGCTGGTATGTGGGGGAAACAATAAACGTGCAACTATGATAACAACGTAATCATTCAATTAATCATTTAAAAACTAAGATTACGTTTTAAATATAACTCCACTATCCATGAGTACCCTATCCTCTGTGTTATCCCTGCAGTGGACCTGGATACTACCTTCCTTATGGTAGATCCCAATTAAACCCCTCATGGTCCCACCTATAGGTGAACCAGTTTCTAGGGTTGAGTCACATGGCACTACTCGTAAGTAGCCCACTCCTTAACTCATGGCTTGCTAATGGGTCTCATGGCACTACACTTGGTAGCCCAATTTTTAACCCATGATAGCCTAGACCTTACTCTAGGTTACCCCTTTTTAGCCTTTACAAGCCACAGAGGTGGACCCAGATCTAGCCAGTTATACATGTATATTCATAGTGATAGTCATAGTCACTCTATAGTTGCATGAAATAAAAGCATCCAACAGTTATTTCAAGCCATGAGGGAAACTTTGATAAAATCCTCGAAAAACTAGTCAGGATAATCATAAGCGTAACCACAAACCTGATTTGATGATTTCACAAGCATTAAGCAAATCCAACCAAGAATGCAATCCAAGCAAGAAATTCAATAATCACATAATTCCTGAAAATAATATGCACTCTATTTATTACACACTTTATCAAGAATCTACTTTATTGACTTGGATTCACTTTCTAGGGTTTTTGTATCCATTTTAGGGTTTCATTTTGCAATTAGGGTTTCCCTTCATCTTTTACCATATTAAACCCTAATTTTATGCCATTACTCATAAACCCTATTTATCTCATCTATTCTTCAATATAAAGGTTATCCTAACAACATATAACTCTATTTTCATATTACAGGCACATTAATCATCAATTAATTTCATTAAGCTTCTTTTACATTAAAGCTATTATTTTTATCCTTTTAATCCATGACAAGATCATTATTCGCACCTATCATCAATTCAAAGTTCATTAGGGTCTAATTAACATATGAACTCGTTTTACCATCATTTCCACCTTTTATTCATGAGAAAACACTAATTACTACATATAGGGTATTTATCCAGAATTAAGGACTTTTGTACTCAAAATAATTTAGAACCATCATTTAACAACATATTTTCACCTTTTTCAAATCATATATGATCTTATCCTCTTTTACCCTAAATTAGGGTTTCTAAATACTTAATCATTCTCATATGGGGTAAAAACCCTAAATCATGCAAATTTCATCTACATAAGGTTTGAATCTAACATTATCATTCAACAGGTTATTAATACTTCAATTAACCCATTAAGCATACTAGATTCAACCTTTAATCACAAATAGGGTTTTTAGACTAACTTTAATGCACTTTTCATCAACTTATAGTAATTTTGCAATTAGGAACGGAATCAATCTTTAATATCATTTTTATTGGATTCCTCTCATTCTCTTGAGCAAAATTCATATATTACTTGTCCTAATCGGAGTTACCAATCTTTAATTATGAATTTAGCAAGATTTTACTTACTTGGCCAATCGGGTTGCGCCATGTGGTCAAGCTCATGCAACGTTGTGGATTTGGAAATATAACCAAATTACATCTCTGTCCCCTCTTAAGTTGTCGCTGCTTCATACCCCGAAGGGGTAGAACGGTCCAACGCGCCCTTTACCCTTCTTCTTCCTCAGGCAGTTGATTTGCAGCCGCCCTAGCCTCCGTCTTGCAGCCTTGGTGTGGCTCTTGCGCTCAATTCCGGGCTCGAGCTTCATCGGAAAACCATCCCTCACCTCCGCCGTGCCCATGCGCACCCAAGGTGCCCCTGATCCATTGCCAAACTGGCCAGTCATCTACGCACAAGGCAGCACGTTACGCCCAATCATGGTGCTCCGTCCATCTTGTAGAAGTGTGATGATAGTAATGTAGGTTCCACCCAAGTGGGGTGCATTATTAGTGTGTCGGCTTTTATGTTGGGCTTAACTGAGTGACCTTAATGAGATTAAGCACCATAGGCATACATATGACTATGGCAAAGAGTTTTGCATATCATCTATCAAAAAATTGTATAAGATGCAATTGATAAACATTGTCTACCTTAATGATTGACTATGGACGCTGGCGTTGGTCGGGTAATAGTTGAATTATTTTAGATCTTCACTCACTAGAAGGTTGTACACTACTATATTCCAAATTGATATGTGAGGGATATCAATTTGAATAAAATAGTGAGAGTGTTAAATAATTAAATACCTAATTAATATCGTTAATTTTAAATCAAATAAAAATGATTTTTTGAAAGAAAAAAAATTGCAAATTCTTTTGTAGAATCAAATGGCAACACATAACAACAACTTTTTTCTGTGATCAGTCATTTAGAAGGACGAGTTAAATGGAAATTGCTTCCACGACGTTGAGAATTGTTCTTATACAGGAGCGCAAGCTCTATATCCTGGAGACACCAGAGCCAGATGAACCCCTTCCCACTGCACCTAAGGCTGACAAGGATGCTTACAAGAAGCATACTAAAGATGTCATTGATGTCAAGTGTTTGATACTATGCTCCATGAACTATGAGTTGCAAAGGAAGCATTAGAACATGGATGTTATTGAGATGGTCACACATCTTAAGAATATGTTCCAAGATCAGTCAAGATATGAGATATTTGATATCTCCAAGGCACGGTTCAAATGTAACATAGCAGAAGGAGATCCAATAGGTCCTCATGAACTCAAACTCATTGGGTATGTGGAGAACTTGGCTAGACTAGGATTCCCCTTAGGTCAAGAGTTGTCCACTAATGTGATTTTGCAGTCTCTGCCTGAATCATACAGTCAGTTTGTCATGAATCACAACATGAATGACTTTGATAAGCTGTTGACAGAGGTGTGTTGAGAATATCTAAGACACAAATGAAGAAATATAACCCCAAGTATGTGATGATGATCAGCATGACAACGGGAAAGTCTAAAGGCAAAGGCAAAGATAAGAAGAGTTTTGAAGCTAACCAGAAGTCCAAGTCTTCGTACTTGCGGCAAAGGGGGGAGTAAAGAAGAGAGGTGATTGTCACCACTATCACTGGCCTGGACATTGGAAAAGGAATTACCCTCTCTTCCTGGAGGAATTAAAGAAGAAGAAGGAAGGGGCAGAGGCCTCTACTTCGGGTATATAAGTTATAAGATAATTCTAAATTACTTCTTCATCATGGTATGTGATACCAGATGTAGATCTGACATACATTGATGTGCAGGATCTGATAAGAAGTAAAGCATTTATGAAAGGGCTAGGGTGGACTATGCAGAATAAGAGTTGCTACAACTTTAATCTACATTTATAATTTTATATTATCCCATTGGGCATGTAATAGAGTTAGTTGAACTGCTATTTCATTATACCAAAATAGAAATATTTTATTTTATGCATCTTGTATGGCAAGGATGATAAATCAATGAAGAGTTGTTAATGTCAAAGATGTGATCTTGTATGGAAATGCCCCGAACATCCATTGATCTTTATATGTAAGGATCTAAATATGAATGAATAATGTAAATACCAAAAGGATTATATTTGATAACTCAAACAATATTTAGCATTGTCGTCTAGGGCACATATATAAGAAAATATGTTACTAGAATCCAATAGTGATGTTTATCTAGACTCTTTTGGTTATTGAACCAACAAGAGACATGCATATATCATTTATGAGCAACATGACAAACTACCTATAACTAAGTGTAGTGGAGAGAGCACGCATTCTCTTAGGCCTTGTACATGTTGATGTATGAAGATCTTATAGAATAAATGCTACAGATAGTTGTTTGTACTTCATTATATTCACTGATGAGATCAGTTGATATAGGATTTGTATTTGGTAAAATACAAACATGAATCTCTTGAAGTGTTCAAATATATTATAAACAAAGTATAACTTTGATAAAAGTATTATGAAACTTTGATATGATCAAATGTTGAAATACTTTACGTCAATAGTTTGAGGACCTTCTTGAAGGACTGTGATAGTGTATCACAAGTCAGATCCACCTGAAAAGTGATGATGTATCAGAGAGAAGGAACCACATAATGATGAGTCATGACATCATTATCATATAATCTAATCTTCTGACTTCCTTTAGAAACATTCTTTACACTAAAATGATGTACCATATAAAATATTTTAAATGACATCATATGTGATATGATATGGGGATGTCCCGATATGTCTTATGGATTGAAACTTTTATAAAGAAAGTAGTTTTTTGAAAAGGTTTATCCACAAACTATAATTATTGAATAATACCTTTAACCATAATCTGACAACAAAATGTTTGTTGCTTGGATAAGGAGTTCCAAAGGAATCAGTGGGAGTAAAAGTAGAAGTCGAAAGGTTTGAGGTCAATAAGAAGGTATAGTGAGTACAAGTGAGAATCACAAATTTTTGTGGAATATCAAGTTCCTTATGTAACACAAAACCTCATAAGTTCTAGTAGAACACATCTGAGATTGAAAGATTGTGAATCTGATAACTCAGATAGGTTGGTCATAAGATGATGAGCCAACTAATCAATTAGAAGCTATTCGGAACTAGAATTTGAGAAGTATCTTAAGGACATTAGGGAGTCCATGTACACTAAAAAGGTATGACCTTTCTAGTACCACCTAAAGGGGTAAAACCCAAAGGGTGCAACTGGGTTTTTTATTCCAAAGACCGGCACGGATAACCTAAAAGGACAGATTGGTTGCAAAGGTTTTCAAATCAGTTCAAATTGTTGAACATGAAGAAATTCATACACCAATTGTCATGCTTGTTGTTGCATCTTGTATAGACTATGAGATTTGGTATATGGATATTAAAATCACATTCTTGAAAAGAAATATATGATAGGACGTGTATGTGACACATCCTAAAGGTTTTATAACTTCAAGAATGCAAATAAATTATATTTGATACAAAGTTCAATCTAGAGATTGAAACAAGCATCTCAAAGATGGGATCTTTTGACTTGACAAGACAGTCAAAGAGTTTGACTTGAATCAAGATAAAAGATGAAATATGTGATTACAAAAGACTTAGTAGGAGCATATATGAATATTCCACATGTTGATGGGGAATGAAATCTCAATAATATAAGTATTGAGATGGCATTCCCCATCTCAATAATCTTAATCCCTATCACATGGATTAGGTAAAACATCCTACATGATAGGGATTAAGGCCTATAGAGATAGTTTTTGAAAACTTTCATAACCTCAGTATGAGCACATATAATAGAAAGATGTTGAAAGAGTTCAGCATAAGGGGATCAATGAGAGAAAATATGGGATTAGTCTCTCAAGAACCCTTGTTCCAATTCTTGTGAAGAATGGAAAGAGATGAGTAAGATGTCGTATGCACTAGCAATTGGATCTATCGTGTATGCTATGTTAATATACTCAACCCACAGTCTTGTATGTACCGGACATGACAAGATGATATTAGTTTCCAATGAGGGTCATTGGGATGTCATTTAAGATATCCATCAAAGCTTGAGAAGCACTAAAAGATTTGTTTCTAGATCATGGCAACAAGAAAGATTTGGGTGTAAAGGGTTACACTGATGCAAGATTCTGCAATGACAAAAGTGATTGCAATATAAAATACATTTAATTTTAAAAAAAGAGTTGTAAGCTGGAAGAGTTCTAAACTACATGCCATTAATTCAACTCTACAATTAAAGTTGAGTATCCTACTGTTATGAACACAGGAGTGGGTACTATGGATCTAGAAGTTCATATGGATGAACTTAAAGATGTTCCAACCATTGATGACATAGTAGAAATACCATGACAACAATGGAGCTAATGGTTAGGCAAGGAATACTCATAAGCCATATTATGACAGTTCCATCTCATATGAGAAATTGTACAGCAAAGAGATAAGGAACATGCAATATACCAATGTTAGCAAAATGTTACTAACCCGCTGGATTAGCACTTGCACAGCAGAAACATGATGGACATGTTTAAATTGTTAAGAATATGATTTGTGGGTGATTGGCTCTAAGTGTAAGTGGGAGTCTGTTGGTATGTATACCCAGAGAGCCAATCATATGATGATTGTTATGGCATATAACATAAAGGATTTGATTAATAATAATAAAGGCAAGCTTCCATTTCATTCCATTTCACTCAGTTATGAAATAATGAGGAAATATTATGAATGTCTAAAGAATGACTATTACTCAATGATGTATGTCATCAAGTACGTGACTTGAATAATGAGATCATATGTATGTTGAGATTATGTACATTCTTATTATGTCCATGGTCAGATCTCATTGTGGAAGGCAGATAGACAGTAGTAACACTATAGACTAGAGTGTGTGTTTCTTGATGATAGAATCTCATCAGTCTTGATATGTGATATCAAACCAAGCACACAAATACTTGTTAGAGAACAGTGTATCGGATAGAACCACCTTGAGATTGACACATGGAAACCATATTTGGTGGTCAGTCATCTCTCATAGTGAAGGTGGTGATTGTCATTCTTAGACCTGAAGTCATTACACTCATCACATGTCATTCGTTGTACTCTGAAATCATCCATCGTGACCATGAATAAGGGTTGCCATTAAGGTGATAATTGGGTGCATTGTGACACATTGGGATGATTGTGAGTGATGTAGATGGGATTTGTCCCTCCTACTGGAGTATGATATCCATGCCATTTGATAAGTGAGATTGAGACAAGAATGTTCATTCACATGTGAATCAATATATGACATTGAGATCAAATATATCTCATACAGTCTTTCCTTGGTCCGAGGAACATGGATTGAATATTGAAAGGATGATGATTCCATGCCTCGAGTTAATTCCTAATATCAGAGACAAAGGGATTAGATAAACACTATAACACCTAACACATATTGTAGGTTGAAGTTGTTCTCCAACTTTCCATCCACTTGGGAAGCACTGATGTGTGACTAGGCACCACTCTTTGCTTGTGTTGTCATAAATTAGTTACGGACATTTACTGTCAACGTGATATGGGACCTATAGGGTCACACACATAGGAATTCACTTAGAATAGGAGTTTCTCCATGAATGATGTTTAAGTTTATTGCTAAAGATTTTCAAGTATTCAATCAAACAACCAATTAACTGACTCGACTCAGAACCATCAAGTAAAAATGTTTAACTAATCGGTTAGGGTTTTAAGTTGATTGCAAATTGAATTCGCTAAATTTTGCATGACTCAGGACACCAACCAATCGGCTCACTAGGTGAAGTGATTGGCTCAGGGTTGGTGAGACAACCAGGTTAACATAGTGAACTAATTGGCTCAGTCATGCCAACTGAAGCTTCTGGTGATTTAGCTAATTTATGAGAATAGTTGATGTTTCACTTGTTCAATAATTAGAAACGAATTGTCAATTTAAATTGCAATTGGGAAACATGTGAAACAATCGACTCACAAAGCAAACTAATTGGCTCACTATGCCAGCCGACTGGTTCACCAGTCAACCAACCGGTTCACCTATCGTAGGTTGTGAAATTCATAGAAATTCCATACCCTTCTACTCCCGCTTCAATTGAGAACCTGGACCCTAACCCCTCTTATAAATAGAGGGGTATTAGGGGCTTCCCAACGCACGCAATTGAGAATTGGTTGCTTTGACAATTTTTGTCCTCTTTGATTATGGTGACCAAGATATCCCAAGCAAGTCCTATCCAGCTAGGGAGGGACAGCGAGGGGGAACAATTGTGAGAGAGCAAGTTGGTGACTAGTATGCCAGCAGAAGGGGACAACTCTTTCCTGTCTATTCTACTAAAATGATAGGATTGCTAGGTGGGCTGTGTGGACTTCTGTAAAGGTGTGGATACTTTTCCCGCTAGGAGGAAAACGTTAGCCTCTAGTCCATTGAGGAGTTGTGGAAGACGTTGTTCGAGTCTGTTGTTCATGGTGGAGACCAGGAGCTGCTGTAGACGAGTCCCAGTGCAATTAGGAGTGTAAGACTACTACAACGAGTTATAGTCACTAGACTTGCTCCAAGACCAAGTATGAACTCATTAAACCATCTTTTCCATTACATAGTTATTGATGTGATATTTTTGTTCTAGAAAATTTAGATAGATAAATTTTTGTTTCTGCTGCCTACCATGTGCCCATATTTCCCTACAACATGGGCATGCGTTTTGGCTCATGAGAAGTGACCACAACTGGACAGCCTTTCGGGATGAGTCAAGTCGAAAGTTTTCTGAAAAGGTTTTCCAAGATTGAAAGGGATTACCTTTAACTTATTTGAGTTTAGAAAATGTTTTTCAACCTTTTCTTTTTGGTAGACAGCTCAACTTTGTTGAGTTGTGAAAGATTAAGATTGTCTTCTTCATGAAAAGATTGTTCTTTTTCAAAAATATTTATTATTTTTTCTTTTAAAGAGATTGTTCTTTTTGGAAAAGATGTGTTCTCTTTTTTTTGAAAAGATTTTTATTTTTATTCCAAAAAGGGATTTAAAAAAAATCAAAAAGACTTTTCTTATTTTGTTATGAAAGAAAATGTAGCCTTTTTTGGAAAGATTGTAATGAAGATTTTTGAATGAAAGAGATCGTTTGAGATTGTTGGAAATCATTGAAAAAATATTCAAGTTTGAAAAGATTGTGGATCAAAGATCCCTGATGGTTGAGATCACTTGGAATTTATTTAGATCATTGGATATTGTTATTTTGATAAGATTGTTGATTTGAAATTGTCATTTTGATAAGACTGTTTCAAACATAGGGATGTTAGAAAATGGTAAACTATCTGGCATGATGACTACAATCTTAAAGTATAAGTCTTTTAACAGTGTTAGAATTAGGTAAGCATGCAACAATCCTAAAAATTATACAAGCATCCACAATATGCATATAGAGAAGATAAAGTTCCCCTTTTAGCCTATGAGTTTAGATATAATTTTACATACTCACTCAAGTATGATCCAAATTTGAGGGGTTGGTCCTTATCTTCTCTATGGTGTCATGGTGATCATGGTGGAGGTAATCCGGGTTCTTCAGATGTTGGTAGTACTCCTGATATACATTGTGGCTATGGAGGATGTAATCAGTTGTGAGTTCTAGGAGAGGGGTGTGTTTTTAAGGCCTTCGGACATCCAGCTTAACATTGCGTTGATACCTTTACTGGGACCCCCACGCCACTTTTTAGGGATCCAGCATGAGTGTTGGCACCCATTCCACAACCCATGGGTTTGTAGGTGTGCATTACGCACGTGTAAGATTTTAGTATCTTTTAATGTAATACCGCAATAATAAAGCATGAAAGATAAATTGTAGGCACATTAGGAACCATTAATGCAATTGTTAAGAAATAGAAGATCTTGCTTATCCAGAAGACCTCTCTCATCTTTTTTCTCTCTTTCCTTATTATGTATAAAAAGTAAATAAAAAGGAAACTTCAAAGAAAACAAAAAATGGGAGGCAAGTGGAGGGTTAACCCAAAAAGGGAAGTGGAGGCCAATCCTAGAAGGGGAGCAAAGGCTAACCCTAAACTTACAATTGATAGAAAACATGGCAGTTAACGTATTATCAAATCAAAGAGATGTGAAAACCAAAACATTTTTTTCTGATAGCATAATAGGTGATTGCGTAGGCTTTATTAAGATCTAGAAAAACAAAAGGCGAGATAAAAAAAAGTTCCTTTTTGCTGGCAAAAAGGAGTGTTCCGTAGGTTTTTCTATAGGATAAAAAAGAATTTTCAAAAAAAATATCAGCAAATTATTTTGAACAGCGGTCTAAAAATTTTGAAAGACTTAGGATTTTAGCAAAAAAATAGAAGGAATGGAAGAAAAATAGAAGGAAGAAAATCTCGATCGACTTCCAAACATGATATGGAAAAAAGGAAATACAACTCTGATCGTCTGACTACTCTCTAGTGAAGTCGCCAATCTGTTGTACTCAACCTAAAAAAATCCAATGGATCCTACAATCGTGGGAACAATGAAAAAACAAAAAATGATAAAACAATAAAGCTCGGAGTCGCCTCCGGATTTTATATGTAAAATAAGAAGAAAAAATGGCTTCTAAATTAGTGAGGAAATACATAAAACCCAAATTTTTGCTCCACTAAAGGGTGAATAAGAAAGGTATGCATTTATTCAAAAATTAGATTTGACGATCCTATGAGTGGGGAAGGTGTTAACATATGCATTAATTCAAAAAAAAGTATGCATTAATTCTCCTGATTAACGGTATTGCAACCTTTTTAGTCACCTCAACTAAAAATAGCGGTGATCAAGGTTGTTGTTAAATAAAATGACAATAAAATGATATAAGAAAGTGAATTTTATTGTTGGCGGACCTTTTGGGGTTGGAGATGGACGTGGCTTTCCATCATAGCCCTAATAGTTCAATTTTTAGGTGTATTGTGGTCCCAATCAACTTAAGACCTCCTACAAAGGAGATCCATCATTGATGGTTAGGACCTATGCATAGGAAGAGAGAGAGAGAGAGAGAGAGATTCAATAGAGTAAGATTAGATCTTTGAGAAAGAATGTGCAGACATGAACAGTTATAAACAGATCAGAGAAAATAATAGTTACTAATATGAATATAATAGAAAAAGTAGCAGTTGTTGATGTGCAGCCTACTGGCGTTAATAGAGAAGTTGATATTAAATGAAGGATCATATGATCACATGCAAAAAATAAAAGATGTAGGTAGTCATTTCTCTAACTTCAGGAGAGACAAGAGGGGCCTCAAATATATTGAGTATGGGTTTCATTGATAGGTAGATTTGGATTCAAGATTCTTGACAGAACCTTTGGGAAGAGGTGACGTATCACCAGCATGCACCCCACAGAATTACACACGGATCAAGATGATCTGTTACGTGTCATATGACATATTGTCCCGATCCACCCAATGTCTACAGGTGGAAAAGGATGTCTCACGTTTTCCCAATAATTTCATGAATGTTCTAACAAAAATTAGAGAAAACTTACACATAAGGATAAATCAGAGTTATCTCTCAAATTTTATTTGAAAATATAATAGAAAATGAAAAATACTTTATTTCAGACAATTCAACTAAGAAAATTGTGAAAATTGCTTATTAAGACATAATTAGAGAACAACTGCACTTTCGATTTGGAAGAAGGTTTATTTACAAAAGGACCTGAACCGAGTAAAAGTGGACAAAAGGGGTTGGATAAAATATGTTGAAAATGTGCAAAATATGAGAAAATATGTATATTTGAAAATTGTATAGGATGCAGCATGAATTTTGTGATTATCTAGAGGATCAACATTAATTGTAAATTTCTATTGAGCGAGTAAAAATTCGGGTTTCCAAGCAGGTGTTACGACCCCACCTCCCGATAACCCCTAATTAAGGGAGACTGAGAGGTCGAAGCTGCATCCATAACTTCTGGATCAAAGGTTCGGCAATTAACCAAGAATAATTATCAATTTTTAACAGACTAAACGGGAAAACTGTAAGAAAATAAACTTTTGCATACCTTTTTGAAAACGTGGATCTCTAAACTTCTATCCACTTATGGATTATATTCTAACTAGTCCTCCTTGTATTTTACTTCATGTATTTCACAATATGACGATTTACTGTTTGTCCTTTTGGCTTGTACCTAAAACACCGACAAACAAAACATCGGTCAGCCAAAGCTGGTATGTGGGGGAAACAATAAACGTGCAACTATGATAACAACGTAATCATTCAATTAATTATTTAAAAACCAAGATTACATTTTAAATATAACTCCACGATCCATGAGTACCCTATCCTCTGTGTTATCCCTGCAGTGGACCTGGATACTACCTTCCTTATGGTAGATCCCAATTAAACCCCTCATGGTCCCACCTATAGGTGAACCAGTTTCTAGGGTTGAGTCACATGGCACTACTCGTAAGTAGCCCACTCCTTAACTCATGGCTTGCTAATGGGTCTCATGGCACTACACTTGGTAGCCCAATTTTTAACCCACCATAGCCTAGACCTTACTCTAGGTTACCCCTTTTTATCCTTTACAAGCCACAGAGGTGGACCCGGATCTAGCCAGTTATACATGTATATTCATAGTGATAGTCATAGTCACTCTATAGTTGCATGAAATAAAAGCATCCAACAGTTATTTCAAGCCATGAGAGAAACTTCGATAAAATCCTGGAAAAACTAGTCAGGATAATCATAAGCGTAACCACATACCTGATTTGATGATTTCACAAGCATTAAGCAAATCCAACCAAGAATTCAATCCAAGCAAGAAATTCAATAATCACATAATTCCTGAAAATAATATGCACTCTATTTATTACACACTTTATCAAGAATCTACTTTATTGACTTGGATTCACTTTCTAGGGTTTTTGTATCCATTTTAGGGTTTCATTTTGCAATTAGGGTTTCCCTTCATCTTTTACCATATTAAACCCTAATTTTATGCCATTACTCATAAACCCTAATTATCTCATCTATTCTTCAATATTAAGGTTATCTTAACAACATATAACTCTATTTTCATATTACAGGCACATTAATCATCAATTAATTTCATTAAGCTTCTTTTACATTAAAGCTATTATTTTTATCCTTTTAATCCATGACAAGATCATTATACGCACCTATCATCAATTCAAAGTTCATTAGGGTCTAATTAACATATGAACTCGTTTTACCATCATTTCCACCTTTTATTCATGAGAAAACACTAATTACTACATATAGGGTATTTATCCAGAATTAAGGACTTTTGTACTCAAAATAATTTAGAACCATCATTTAACAACGTATTTTCACCTTTTTTAAATCATATATGATCTTATCCTCTTTTACCCTAAATTAGGGTTTCTAAATACTTAATCATTCTCATATGGGGTAAAAACCCTAAATCATGCAAATTTCATCTAGATCATGTTTGAATCTAACATTATCATTCAACAGGTTATTAATACTTCAATTAACCCATTAAGCATACTAGATTCAACCTTTAATCACAAATAGGGTTTTTAGACTAACTTGAATGCACTTTTCATCAACTTATAGTAATTTTACAATTAGGAACGGAATCAATCTTTAATATCATTTTTATTGGATTCCTCTCGTTCTCCTGAGCAAAATTCATATATTACTTGTCCTAATCGGATTTACCAATCTTTAATTATGAATTTAGCAAGATTTTACTTACTTGGCCAATCGGGTTGCGCCACGTGGTCAAGCTCATGCAACGTTGTGGATTTGGAAATATAACCAAATTACATCTCTACCCCCTCTTAAGTTGTCGCTGCTTCATACCCCGGAGGGGTAGAACGGTCCAACGCACCCTTTACCCTTCTTCTTCCTCAGGCAGTTGATTTGCAGCCGCCCTAGCCTCCATCTTGCAGCCTTGGTGCGGCTCTTGCGCTCAGCTCCGGGCTCGAGCTTCATCGGAAAACCATCCCTCACCTCTGTCGCGCCCATGCGCACCCAAGGTGCCCCTGATCCATGGCCAAACTGGACAGTCATCTACGCACAAGGCAGCACCGCGCGGCTGCTCTTGCAGCCGTGCTGCTACTGCTACACACATCCTGGGAGGAGGAATGGTTATCGAGTGCTTCCTTTGAGGTCATGGGAGCAGCACGGCCCCATTGTAGCTCCTCCACAGCCCTTAAGCTCCAGAGATATGGTTATACTTCCATCATTAGGGTTTCGGACAAAAGGAGGAGGAGAAGGGGTGGTATTGCGTGGAACTCCTCTGGATCTCGACCAGGGCTCTACCCCCTTTTATAGGGTGAGTATCCACGCCCCAGTAGGCTTGCCCTCAAAGCAACCAAGCCCTCTTCTAATTAGGAAAGTGCTTCCTTCACTACTAAGCAAGTCTCTCCCTCTTTCCTAATTTTCTTTTGATAATCCTTTTTATTTAATTATTAGGATTTTGAAAATTATATCTTTATCTTCTTTGTACTTGCTTTTTAATTTATTGGCATGAAATTATATTCTCTTTTATTAGAAAATACTTCCTTTCTATCCTTATCACAAAATCCATTAATAATGTATCTCATTATCCTCTTATTTTGCAATTTTAGTATTTTCTCTTTCCTTCCACTTTATTGGGACTCCTTGGATCCCAAGAAACTCTATTATTTCGAAATCCTTTTTATTGGATATTCATTATCCTTTTAGATGCATCTATATGCATTATTTCTTCATTATCATGTTTATTTCTTATTAAAATAACTCTTTTTGAGGTTTTCTCTTTATTTCTCTTTTATTTTCCTCATTGGCATTCCTTTTAATATTAGCAACCTCATGGATACGAAAATTCACCAAGAAATTTCATTTATGCCTCTTTCCACACATTTTCCACATTTTATCATTATTTCAATTTCTTTCTTAATAAAGAAATACTTAATTGATCTTTTCTTTTTGTATTGCACTCTTTATGCAACTTTGGACTCCTTGGAACCCAAGAGGCACGAAATCCCTCTTTGGATTTTCCTTCTAGAGGTTTCCACATTTTTCTTTTCTCAAATATTTAATTATTCATTCACTAATTGAATTTTCTTATTATTTGGGCCCAATAGCCAATAAAGCCCACAACACAAACATCAAGGATATTGTAAACAAAATACATTTATTCCAAATACATTATATCATTATTTGTTTAAATATCCTTAATATGAGAAATTACATTTCTCGGCAACTGAACCCAAAATCAGGGTTGTAACATCCTTCCCCTCTTATAGGAATTTTGTCCTCAAAATTCTATCAAGCAAACAAACAATTCAGGATAAGACTTTTCCATGTCCATCAACGGCCCCTACGTGACTTTACCTTACTCATGGCGCTTCTAAAGAACCTTTATCATCACATATACTTTTCTCTGAGTTCTTTCATCTTGGCGTCTATAAACTGCACAGGTGACTCATGCCATTTCAGCCTCCCTTGGGGCTCACTAGGTTCATTGCTCAGCACATGGTCGGGGTACCTCACATAGTTCTCTAAATTAGACACATGGAACTCATCACACATTACTTTATCCTGAGGGGTAAGGTCAAACTTAACCTTCTCCACCAAACCATGTCAAAAGAACACATGCATCGGGGACTCAGTTCTCTTAGCTATAACTTAGAGGGGTCGGATTTTCATGTCACGTATTCTCCCATAGTGAACTGCATGTCAATCTACTTTGCATCTGCTCATGACTCTTGTCATCTCTAGGCTCCTTTCAGTCATTGCACGATCAAAGCGACTTCATCTACACACACTATGGTCCTTTTCTAACCATCACGTGGTCCTTTCACCAACATCACCTTATTGAAGTGCTGACCGACACAACCTCTCTTACATAGCTTCTTTAAATCCCAATACTGGCTATGGTGGTTATCTTCACATCTTGCATAGGACAAGAACTGTCTCTAGCTATCACCCTAAATGAGCACATATGCTCTCATCAGACCCTTTAGTCTGGATCATACTAACCATTAGTTAGGGGTGATAAACTGTACTAACATCGAGTTCTTCATGTACCTACTTCCACCTTTTAGAAGGGAACCTTTAGGTCAAACTCAAGAACGTTTATACTCAACCTCATGGTGTAGTTGAGCTATCTCTCTCATATGTAGTTCAACCCAATCTTGTCCTTTGACAATACTCTTTCTTTCTCATGTCATCTAGGTAAGGCAATCTACCATAACCCATATTGCATTTCAACCTTCCTTGATCCAGGGGAGACTTACAACATCCATAGTGATGAACTCCCTTTCTCTTTCGGGGACTCTTTATCCTTTATATCAATGCATGGGGTTACTGGTGTTCGTCCTTCACCCTCAGCTTGCATGGCCATATACCACATGCAACTTTATCTTAGGTATCTAAAGTACCACTGTCACTCATTATCTTCGTAGTACGATGTATGGTGATCTTAAAATCATGATCTCATGTATGTCATTATTCTTCAAGATCAATACCTCAAAAACCCTAAACCATTCTATCGGGGTTTCATCACCTTCTTTTCCAAAAAAAGTGCATCTGAGGTTCTACCACCATCCTTTCATTTCATCAAGGACTAGACTGGCTAACCAAACAACCATTAACTGATCTCATTACATTAGTGTTAGCCAAACATATCTTCTTTTCCAAACTTAGGGTTAGTCTAACAACCGAACTAGGAATATATATCTCAACCAGAGCATCCATTACCACTTCACCTTCTTATGTATTAGGTAATGTTGATGACATATACCTTCATGTATGCCACTTATTATCTCATCTTAGCCCTAAGTCCTTCTTCATCAAGAACATTCTGAGCTTATTTCTTTGGTTTTCGAACTCAACCTGGTATAACTCATAGCTCATGCTAAAAACATCCTTATAAGATGACTACCTTATTTCTCTTTAGCGTTTGCAAATCATCCATGTATCATTCACTTTACCAGGGTTTGTTATCTTCTCTATCCCCATATCTCGTGGCAACGTTCCAAACCACATCATCTTTTATCCTTGGTGTATGGCACGCGTACTGTCCTATCTCTCACTCCCATAACCAGAAGAAATAAGCATTTGCCTGCAATCCAAATATAGAGTTCTTCCTATTCCAAGAGTAGAGATGGTACATCCCACCATGCCGGTACACCTTCAAATCTAGGTTGAAACGTGACACCTACGTCTCTACATCACAATCATCTCAATATCAAGGTTACTTCCATGGAACACTGGTTTCGAACCTACTTGGGTTTACACACAATCCTTGGTCATCCCCTCTAGGTCTATAGGGTGTCGGCACTTTTGGGGTCATCCCTCTTCCCTTATGCATTCCAGAGAGTGCCCTACTCATCTACCCTTTGGTTCCCTTGAGTTCATGAAGGTGATCAATCTCCTAACCCATGGTCCTCAGACAATGATAGTTGTTACCTCCCGACCCTATGGTCATGTGCAACTAGGGAATTAGGCAACCTGCTTCCATCGGTCTTATCACTACCTGACCCTAGGATAGACTTAGGATTCTAACATAGTACATGTCCAACTTAGAACCTTACCCAAGCCTTTCTCATCTCTCTCTATATATTCATGGGTTGTCTTTCATCCTTTCACAGGGGTCATGACTACCTGCCTACCTTGGTCAGGCCCCATACTGGTTACCTCTATGGTAACACATCCACCTGCACTCAGAGATGGATATCTATGGGTCTACAGATTCATTCTCATACCATGTACTTTTCACTTAGCATCTCACGATCCTATGAGACCTCTTTAGGTTACTTAAACCAACAAAACTGGTAAACACCCCACCAAAGGGTCCCTTCTCCCAGGATGGGAGGAAAAATTCACCTCAATAACACAGGTCACAAACATCCTTATGCCTCGGGTTTACATCCACCTGAGCATGCTTAACCCTAGTAAGCTACTAAGGAACAAGCTGACCACCTACTAAATTGTAACATCCCTGACCTGGTTTATGTCTTAACCTTAGGTGTTTTTCTTAATAAAGTTAATTATAAGCTTTCCCTTATTTCTTGGAAAGTAATTAAGGATCAATAAGAACTCATGTTTCAATTTTAGTCCTTTTCAAATAATGTTGAAACATTGTTTTGCTTATTTTGGACTAAAGTGCAAATAAACCAAGTTGAGGGGTTAAATTGCAAATGTTACATAGTAAGATGTTCCTCATGTGCTGAAGCATCATGATAATGAAGATGATGCAGAGGTATTGCTTGTGGTAGCCTAAATACCAAGAAAGAACTGATAAAGCAATGTTTGTTCATTAAAACCTAGTTTTGGTGTAATATGCAATTTACCCAAAACCTAGGGTGCAATATGTAAATTAACACTTCAATAAGGTCCCTAATGTTTCTTGGCACCATTTAGAGAAAAGAAAATGAGAGGGGCGCCTCATTTGAATCACTTTGGAGGAGAGAGAATCTTGATTTGGAACATTAGTTCAAATTAATGAAAAAATAAATAAAATAATTGAAGGACCTTCAACCAAAATTAAAATGGTTGATTTCAGATGTGTGTGGACGTCCTTGAGCCTTGCAAGGACCACGAAAATATCCAAGGGAGTGGATAACTCACTCACAATTTTATAAGAAAAAGAAATATCCACTCACATATTGATATTAGTATAATATGATTTGAGGTGCTTAATTTGCTTTTCTTTAAATCATGGATAATTGAGAGGAATAAGAGGTAAACAAGATAGCCTCAGATCCAAGGAATTGAGGGGGAACAGGGAGCTCCATTTTTGGGATTAAATGAATTTTTATAAGGCATTTTCTCTCTCATTGAATTTTTATAAAAAGAGCCTTTACCACTTAAACCAATGACTTTTTCGGACCCCTTTCTTATCCTTGCTTGAAAAAACGACCAAGGGAACTAGAAACAGCAGGAAGACGACCCCTAACCTGTTCGTAAGCTTCTTGGCCTTCGTTCTTCTTGATTACATGGTGGAAATCATAAAACAATGCATAATTTCTTCATATCTCGATCCCATCTTCACTTCTAACCATTCCTTTTTACTCAAAGCTTGAGGATGAGCCTTGGAATGGTGAAAGGCGTTGCATCCACCATTTTTTACGTGAGCTTGAAGCTTTGGAGCTCAATTGGAGGCGGGCTTTATAACTTGAACCCTTAATATTGTTATTGCATTCAATTCCTTATCAAATTGTTGATTCTTTCTTATCCTCGAATTTTTATTTGGTTGATTGATGCAATCACCATAAAAGAAAGATTCGTGGGTTTAGAGCTTGATGATGATGACATCATCATAAGCACACACCTCCCCAAATATCTTGTGTAAATGGTTTCAACATTTGAGTCCAATCGGTTTCACCAAACCGTTTGGGGTTTGGAATCCCAAACCGTTTAAGAAGGTTGACCGTTTGAAAGGGTTGACCATTTGAGGTCAGAACCCTAGAACATGTTGGATAAGGATCAAATGGTTCCAATTGATTAAATCAATGAATAGACAATCATCTAATTGGAAACCCTAATCGGGTTAAGTGTTGATTTTGCAATTGATTAACGTAATTCTTTGGGTTGATTAACCCAAATGGTCTCAAGACCGTTTGGAGATCACCCAAACGGTCTCAAGACCGTTTGGAGGTCACCCAAGACCGTTTGGAGGTCTAGGGATGAGTATGGTTGAGTAGTTGAAGATCCAAAGATATCAAGTTGTAATGCAATCAATAACTAGATTGATGAGCAATCCAATGATACAAACCCTAATTGAACTTCACCAATTTTGATGATGGATTGGGCAAACGGTCTCAAGACCACTTGGAGGTCATCCAACGACCTCAAGACCATAAAATTGAATAATGGACCAAATATTTTTAAAGCAATTAGTTCCACAATGTGTAATATAGAAGGTTCATCGATTTCAACCATAATCCAATTGGGTTCAAAACCCTAATTGATGACCAATTGAAGGTTTAATCAATTGAAGGATGATGTATTATCTCAATTGAAGCATGATGCTTAGATTCAACTGATAAGTAATTATATAGATTCAATTGATGAGGGAGTTAACCATGAAAACCCTAAATCAATTTTAGTTGTTGAGACAATTCTTGGTCCAATCGGTTTTGAGGAGGTTTGTACCAAACAGTCTCAAGACCATTTGAGTCCAAACGGTCTCAAGACCGTTTGGGACCAAATGATCCCAAACCGATTGAGATTCAAACGGTTTCAAACATCTACTTTAGCAAATGGTTTCAAGTATCTACTTTAGCAAACGGTTTCAAGTACCTACTTTGCTAAATGGTTTCAATTGCTAGACTTAGACCATTTGAAGGTTATCCATGCAAGACCGTTTGAGGTCTGGTTGGTCAAGACCATTTGGGGTCTAAGTGACCAAGACCGTTTGGAAGTAATTAACCCCAAACCGCATGGACACTTAAGGTGTTTAAAGATCAATTGTATAATTGAACATTATATGATGTGAACCAAAGGTGATTATAGTGATTGTACCCTTAATAAGATAGGGTGATTAATACCTTGTGAATGATTAATCCTTAATGATTAAGGAAGTAATGACATAATACATGGTGTCAAGCCTTCAATCAAGTTGAGTTGACCTAATTCAATCATGATTGATGCAAATGGCATCTTGTAAAGGATGAGAGAGAGAGGACTTCTTACATGAATGATAATCATGTGGAGGTTAAGTCCCAATACTTTCAACATATATGAATGTGTAATTGGGATATGGTTCTTGATAAAGAGACCACGAACCCTAATTAAGAAGGTTAATGAGCCCTAACCCTAATCTAGGGTAGGGATGTAACCCTAATTGAGGGTGATGCCATGTGAAACCCTAATTGAGGGTGATGCCATGTGAAACCTTAATTGAGGGTGATTCCATGAGAAACCCTAATTGAGGGTGATGCCATATCCTATGCAAATGATATGATGAGGAGCCCTAATACAGGGTGAAGGTATGTGAAACTCTAATTTTGAGTTATAATACATGAAGCCCTAATTCTTGGGCAATATGATGATAAACCAAAACCCTAAGTACTAGGTAATAGTATGAAAGAGCCCTAATGCTAAAATAGTGAGTAATACCTTATAAAGGTGAAATATTTCAAATGGTTGATTATAGGCAACCTTATAGTAAGCAATGCCTTATCCCGAGATGAGTCCATATCATTGAAGATAGTTGGACCATTCTTGTGTGTGACCTATGCACTTCATGGTAAAAGTGATAGGTTAGTTGATGGAAGTATTAATATGGGAAATACCTTAATACAAGATAAGTTAATAACCCAAATAAATGGAAGTGATGAGGAAAGTGATACATCAAGATATGACATATATCACTTTTAGCATTCCAGGGTTGATATACCTTGATGCATCTCAAATTCAATATACTTGGACAAGAAACACATGAAATGTGTTATGTAAATTGTTACAATGAAATGAAATAAGTTTGATATACTTTGATAAGTATAGGCTAATATACCTTGAGAAAGGGGTTAAGCCAAACTAATGAGTATGATGTAATCATACCATGATAAGGATGATAAATGAACTCATACCTTATATTGATAATCATTTAATGATAAATGATAAGAGTAATAAACATTATTGAATACTCAAGATGTGTAATGGCCTTGTGAGCCATGTGGTTAGATGTTGCCTAGTGATAGGTAACAAGATGTTTAATGGCCTTATGAGCCATATGGTTAGATGTTGCCTAGTGATAGGTAACAAGATGTTTAATGGCCTTGTGAGCCATATGGTTAGATGTTGCCTAGTGAGAGGTGACAAGATGATTTATGGGCCTTATGAGCCATGAAAACAATTGTGGTCTAGTGAGAGGCACCAAGATAATTATAATAGTTTATTGTAAGAAATGATAATGTTTTAATAAACTTAATAAAAGGAACAATTACATTCAGTAAAGAATGTGAAAAGCTATGAAGGCTAAACCTCAGGATTCAGATCCTAGGGAAGGATGTGATGATTAATGATGGGTCAAAGGAATTTATATTCCATGATCCACGTAATCAGGATTGGTTAGAGTCCAATGACTGGTTGTGTAATCAGGGTTGGTTAAAGTCCAATGCCTGGCTGTGTAATCAGGATTGGTTAGAGTCCAATGCCTGGCTGTGTAATCAGGATTGGTTAGAGTCCAATGCCTGGCTGTGAAATCAAGATTGGTTAGAGTCCAATGCATGGCTGTATAATCAGGATTGGTTAAAGTCCAATGCCTGGTAGTGTAATCAGGTTTGGAGATGTCCAATACCTGGCAGAGGTGTAATACCTGTAATTAAGATTGGTTAGAGTCCAATGCCTGGCGGTGTAATTAGGTTTGGTTAAAGTCCAATACCTGGCAGAGGTGTATTACCTATAATCAGGATTGGTTAGAGTTTAATGTCTGGCTGTGAAATCAGGATTGGTTACAGTCCAATGCCTGGATGTGTAATCAGGATTGGTTAAAGTCCAATGCCTGGTGGTGTAATCAAGTTTGGAAGATTCTAATACTTGACAGAGGCTTAATTCATGTAATGAGGACACAGTATTGGTAATAACCCAATGCCTGTATTGATGATATATGAGTACATGGTAAATATAATTCCATATCTATTTAGCAGATTGGCTAAGGCCAACAGATGAAACAAGAATGTTTCATGGGTGACATATTAAGAGAATGAATGTCACAAGAGAAGTTTGACATGATGGTATAATATGATGGATCAATGATATACATGTTCTTCCTATTCCTTCATAAGAGAATAGTTGATTTATTGTTCTATCATAAATAGTTACAATGCTTTAAGATGAGAATGCTTTAAATTGCTTATCCTCTGCACAGTTTTATATCATTAAACTGCAATAATAATGTTTCTGGTGGAGAATTATATCTCTCGCTGGGGAAATTTTCAATTGTCTCACCCCGTGGGATTCAACATTTTTTTAGGTGGACGAGCACGGAGGAGATTGAGAACATCTTACAGAGGTAGAATTTCAACAGCAGCAGGGACAGCAGTGACAGCTCAGGTTGAGTGTACTGTCTATCGTCTCTTATAAATAGAAGTCCTATGTGTCGTCTCTGTACTCTCAGCTCCTCGGAGTTAATTAATAGTTAGTGCTTTTAATGAATTGTTTTGAGATTTTGGCTTGATGCCTCGAGGTTCATATACTATCTGTGTTTAATTTTAACAAGGCAGTGGTTGTTGTAACCCTCGAGAAGAGATGGTACAAGTTATGTACTTATGAACCAGGATGTAAATGTAATACATTGGTTCTTGTTGAAAGAGTTTTCCTATGAATGAATCTCTTTGAAAAAAAGGTTTTAATTTTTAGTGATTTTCAGTAATCTGCTGCATATGATTCGCTTTCGCTTGAGTAAATCTTGTTTTTGTGAGTTGGATGCCACAATTTAGTGGTATTAGAGCTCTAGGTTTACTGAGTCTACAGAGACATAGGACTAAGGTAGTAGAGTTTGTTCTAGTGTCTTCCAGTGTATCTGATAGTGTCTTCTACTTGTATAAGAGAAGAAGAACTTAAAGATGACTGGGTCACATGAGGAGGTTGCTGCTAAAAGCAGCAATGTTTCACCAAGAAGAGGTGCATGGGAGCAGGAAAGTGAGGGACAATTGCCTGAGAACCCCCTAGATGATCCAACTATAATAAGAAATCCTTCTTTAAGTATTGCTGTTAGAGGATTTAGGGCAACAGTAATGTATATAGTGGATCAAGCATTGGCAGTGTTATCCTGAGGCAGTGAATAATCCATGAATCATGACAGGTTAGACAAAATAATATCATTCTAATATGTCAATTTATGAATTCCTGGATTAATTGAGAAAGTAATTGATTGAGTTTTCCTTGTTTAGTCCAATGAGGACTTAACAAATGTTTTATGTTGTTCTTACCTCTATGAGAAAAGATGAGGTACAGAAGAGATGGCTGGATAAAATCTAGGGATGTTAAATCTTATGCTTGTAATAATATGAAAAAGAAGGAATATGATAGTATACAAAGTGCATACCACTTAATCTCAGTATTTATATACCCTAGCCAGGTATACAACTATTGATGATAAAGTGAGTATGGAAACTCTTAGATTGTTGTCTTTTTTATTGCTCTAATCAAGTAGTCAATCTGAGACAATCTAATGAGTATCATGAAATCAGAAATACGGAATGAATAAATGTGTCATATCCTAAGCATAAGAAAGTGAAGTCTGAGATAATCTCAGATGAGCATGTTGTATGAGGAACTAAAAGTGTACTCCTCATAAGATAAGAATAAGAATAAGGGAGATGAACCCTATTCAATAAAAATGTAAGTATAATAAAGATCTTTTCCATAATGAGGAAATGGGAAATGTGGTGAGATCATGAGATGATCATAAACATGCTAGATAACAATAAAGAAAGGGATAATGTTATGTAATCATCCTTATAAATTCCTATGTTGAGGGCAAGGAACCTAGGATGAGATAAAGAGTAAATGGTTCATGAATAGTTGAAAATACATGAATTAAAAAGAGGAATATGAATCCTTGTTTTCTTTCCTTTTGGGTACATGGCAATCAAGTGGGTCTTAGGACACTTGATGTGCATAAGATAAAAATGTTTATGTGATGGATACTTAGAAAAGTATCAGTTTATCTTGGACTTTAGTTCCAAGGTGAATACATATGTAACAATTAATGTTCCAAGATGAAAGGAAGATAAATATGTAATGAGTTCTCAACACATGTGATAGATACCAAGGTGAAAGATTCTGGTATCTAAGAAATATCAGATGGTTTATGTTGGCTACCTGGAGTGGTCAACTATGAAATTAGTCTAATTATATAAAATAATATGAACATCATATGTTAGGGGTTTATGCTCTGCATAAACATGGTAATAATAAAGAATGTATGATGTTTCTCTGAACAAGAAAAGTGTTACTTGACACAAAATTGACTCCACAGTCAATGATGAGGAACAATGGAGCATGTGCCTTGTGTGTTGATTCTATGAGAATCTTGTATGGAAACACTTTGTACTGATTAAAGTTTAATGGTGTCTACATAATAAGGAGATTTTATGTGAAGACTAGATAGTATGATGATTGAATAACATATGTCTTCCTTTATCTGGGATTTTGGGGATGAAATCCTTGTTAGGGGTTTATGATTTGTAACATCCTTGACCTGGGTTATGTTTTAACCTTAGGTGTTTTGCTTAATAAAGTTAATTATAAGTTTTCCCTTATTTCTTGTAAAGTAATTAAGGATCAAGAAGAACTCATGTTTCAATTTTAGTCCTTTTCAAATAATGTTGAAAATTGTTTTGCTTATTTTAGACTAAAGTGCAAATTACCCAAGTTGAGGGGTTAAATTGTAAATTTTACATAGTAAGATGTTCCTCATGTGTTTAAGCATCATGAGAATGAAGATGATGCATAGGTATGGCTTGTGGTAGCCTAAATACCAAGAAAGAGCTGATAAAGCAATGTTTGTGCATTAAAACCTAGTTTTGGTGTAATATGCAATTTACCCAAAACCTAGGGTTCAATATGCAAATTGCCACTTCAATAAGGTCCCTAATATTTATTGGCACCATGTAGATCAAATAAAATGAGAGGGGCGCCTCATTTGAATCACTTTGGAGGAGAGAGAATCTTGATATTAAAATAATCAATATTCAAGCATAATTGGAACATTAGTTCAAATTAATAAAAAAAAAATTGAAGGACCTTCAACCAAAATTAAAATGGTTGATTTCAGATGTGTGTGTACGTCCTTGAGCCTTGCAAGGACCACGAAAATATCCAAGGGAGTGGATAACTCACTCACAATTTCATAAGAAAAAGAAATATCCACTCACATATGGATATTAGTATAATATGATTTGAGGTGCTTAATTTGCTTTTCTTTAAATCATGGATAATTGATAGTAATAAGAGGAAAACAAGATATCCTCGGATCAAAGGAGTTGAGGGGGAAGAGGCGGCTCCATTTTTGGGATTAAATGAATTTTTTATAAGGCATTTTCTCTCTTATTGAATTTATATAAAAAGAGCCTTTACCACTTAAACCAATGACTTTTTCGGACCCCTTTCTTCTCCTTGCTTGCAAAAACGACCAAGGGAACTAGGAACAGCAGTAAGACGACCCCCAACCTTTTGGTAAGATTCTTGTCCTTCGTTCTTCTTGATTTCATGGTGGCAATCATAAAACAATGCATAATTTCTTCATATCTCGATCCCATCTTCACTTCTAACCATTCCTTTTCACTCAAAGCTTGAGGATGAGCCTTGGAATAGTGAAAGGAGTTGCATACACTATTTTTGGCGTGATCTTGAAGCTTTGGATCTCAATTGGAGGCGGGTTTTATAACTTGAACCCTTAATATTGTTATTGCATTCAATTTCTTATCAAATTGTTGATTCTTTCTTATCCTCGAATTTTTATTTGGTTGATTGATGCAATCACCATGAAAATCACAGAAATATTTGTGGGTTTAGAGCTTGATGATGATAACATCATCATAAGCACACACCTCCCCAAATATCTTGTGCAAACGGTTTCAACATTTGGGTCCAATCGGTTTCACCAAACCGTTTGGTGACCAAACGGTTTGCAAACCGTTTGGGGTTTGGAATCCCAAACCGTTTAAGAAGGTTGACCGTTTGAAAGGGTTGATCATTTGAGGTCAGAACCCTAGAACATGTTGGATAAGGATCAAATGGTTCCAATTGATTAAATCAATGAATAGACAATCATCTAATTGGAAACCCTAATCGGGCTAAGTGCTGATTTTGCAATTGATTAATGTAATTCTTTGGGTTGATTAACCCAAATGGTCTCAAGACCGTTTGGAGATCACCCAAACGGTCTCAAGACCATTTGGAGGTCACCCAAGACCGTTTGGAGGTCTAGGGTTGAGTATGGTTGAGTAGTTGAAGATCCAAAGATATCAAGTTGTAATGCAATCAATAACTAGATTGATGAGCAATCCAATGATGCAAACCATAATTGAACTTCACCAATTTTGATGATGGATTGGGAAAATGGTCTCAAGACTGTTTGGAGGTCATCCAACGACCTCAAGACCATTTGAGGTCAGGTCATGCCCAAATTTAATGATGGACCAAAGATTTTTAAAGCAATTAGTTCCACAATGTCTAATATAGAAGGTTCATCGATTTCAACCATAATCCAATTGGGTTCAAAACCCTAATTGATGACCAATTGAAGGTTTAATCAATTGAAGGATGATTTATTATCTCAATTGAAGCATGATGCTTAGATTCAATTGATAGGTAATTATATAGATTCAATTGATGAGGGAGTTAACCATGAAAACCCTAAATCAATTTTAGTGGTTGAGACAATTCTTGGTCCAATCGGTTTTGAGGAGGTTTGGACCAAACAGTCTCAAGACTGTTTGAGTCCAAATGGTCTCAAGACCTTTTGGGACCAAACGGTATCAAGAACGTTTGGGACCAAACGATCCCAAACCGATTGAGACTCAAACGGTTTCAAACATCTACTTTAGTAAACGGTTTCAAGTATCTACTTTAGCAAACGGTTTCAAGTACCTACTTTGCTAAACGGTTTCAATTGCTAGACTTAGACCGTTTGAAGGTTATCCATGCAAGACCGTTTGAGGTCTGGTTGGTCAAGACCGTTTGGGGTCTAAGTGACCAAGACCGTTTGGAAGTAATTAACCCCAAACCGTAGGGACACTTAAGGTGTTTAAAGATCAATTGTATAATTGAACATTATATGATGTGAATCAAAGGTGATTATAGTGATTGTACCCTTAATAAGATAAGGTGATTAATACCTTGTGAATGATTAATCCTTAATGATTAAGGAAGTAATGACACAATACATGGTGTCAAGCCTTCAATCAAGTTGAGTTGACCTAATTCAATCATGATTGATGCAAATGTCATCTTATAAAGGATGAGAGAGAGAGGACTTCTTACATGAATGATAATCATGTGGAGGTTAAGTCCCAATACTTTCAACATATATGAATGTGTAATTGGGATATGATTCTTGATAAAGAGACCACGAACCCTAATTAAGAAGGTTAATGAGCCCTAACCCTAATCTAGGGTAGGGATGTAACCCTAATTGAGGGTGATGCCATGTGAAGCCCTAATTGAGGGTGATGCCATGTGAAACCCTAATTGAGGGTGATTCCATGAGAAACCCTAATTGAGGGTGATGCCATATCCTATGCAAATGATATGATGAGGAGCACAATACAGGGTGAAGGTATGTGAAACTCTAATTTTGAGTTATAATACATGAAACCCTAATTCTTGGGCAATATGATGATAAACCAAAACCCTAAGTACTAGGTAATAGTATGAAAGAGCCCTAATGCTAAAATAGTGAGTAATACCTTATAAAGGTGAAATAACTCAAATGGTTGATTATAGGCAAGCTTATAGTAAGCAATGCCTTATCCTGAGATGAGTCCATATCATTGAAGATAGTTGGACCATTCTTGTGTGTGACCTATGCACTTCATGGTAAAAGTGATAGGTTAGTGGATGGAAGTATTAAGATGGGAAATACCTTAATACAAGATAAGTTAATAACCCAAATAAATGGAAGTGATGAGGAAAGTGATACATCAAGATATGACATATATCACTTTTAGCATTCCAGGGTTGATATACCTTGATGCATCTCAAATTCAATATACATGGACAAGAAACACATGAAATGTGTTATGTAAATTGTTACAATGAAATGTAATAAGTTTGATATACTTTGATAAGTATAGGCTAATATACCTTGAGAAAGGGGTTAAGCCAAACTAATGAGTATGATGTAATCATACCATGATAAGGATGAGAAATGAACTCATACCTTGTATTGATCATCATTTAATGATAAATGATAAGAGTAATAAACATTATTGAATATTCAAGATGTGTAATGGCCTTTTGATCCATGTGGTTAGATGTTGCCTAGTGATGGGTAACAAGATGTTTAATGGCCATATGAGCCATATGGTTAGATGTTGCCTAGTGATAGGTAACAAGATGTTTAATGGCCTTGTGAGCCATATGGTTAGATGTTGCCTAGTGAGAGGTGACAAGATGATTTATGGGCCTTATGAGCCATGAAAACAATTGTGGTCTAGTGAGAGGCACCAAGATAATTATAATAGTTTATTGTAAGAAATGATAATGTTTTAATAAACTTAATAAAAGGAACAATTGCATTCAGTAAAGAATGTGAAAAGCTATGAAGGCTAAACATCAGGGTTCAGAGCCTAGGGAAGGATGAGATGATTAATGATGGGTCAAAGGAATTTATATTCCATGATCCATGTAATCAGGATTGGTTAGAGTCCAATGTCTGGTTGTGTAATCAGGGTTGGTTAAAGTCCAATACTTGGTTGTGTAATCAGGATTGGTTAAAGTCTAATGCCTGGCTGTGTAATCAGGATTGGTTAGAGTCCAATGTCTGGCTGTGAAATCAGGATTGGTTAGAGTCCAATGCCTGGTTGTGTAATCAGGATTGGTTAAAGTCCAATGTCTGGCAGTGTAATAAGGTTTGGAGATATCTAATACCTGGAAGAGGTGTAATACATGTAATTAGGATTGGTTAGAGTTCAATGTCTGGCAGTGTAATCACGTTTGGTTAAAGTCCAATACCTGGCAGAGGTGTAATACCTGTAATCAGGATTGGTTAGAGATTAATGCTTGGCTGTGAAATCAAGATTGGTTAGAGTCTAATGCCTGGATGTGTAATCAAGATTGGTTAAAGTCTAATGCCTGGTGGTGTAATCAGGTTTGGAAGAGTCTAATACTTGGCAGAGGCTTAATGTCTGTAATGATGACACAGTATTGGTAATAACCCAATGCATGTATTGATTATATATGAGTACATGGTAAATATAATTCCATATCTGTTTAGCAGATTGGCTAAGGCCAACCGATGAAAAAAGAATGTTTCATGGGTGACATATTAAGAGAATGAATGTCACAAGAGAAGTTTGACATGATGGGATGATATGATGGATAAATGATATACATGTTCTTCCTATTCCTTATTTAGAGAATATTTGATCTATTGTTCTATCATAAACAGTTACGATGCTTTAAGATGAGAATTCTTTAAACTGCTTATCCTCTGCACAATTTTATATCATTAAACTGCAATAATAATGTTTCTGGCGGAGAGTTATATCTCTCGTTGGGGCAATTTTTAATTGTCTCACCCTGTGGGATCCAATATTTTTTTAGGTGGACGAGCATGGAGGAGATTGAGAACATCTTGCATAGGTAGAATTTCAACAGCAGCAGGGACAGCAGTGACAGCTCAGGTTGAGTGTACTGTCTGTCGTGTCTTATAAATAGAAGTCCTATGTGTCGTCTTTGTACTCTCAGATCCTCAGAGTTAATAGTTAGTGCTTTTAATGAATCGTTTCAAGATTTTGGCTTGATGCCTCGAGGTTCATATATTGTCTGTGTTTAGCTTTTAACAAGGCAATGGTTGTTGTAACCCTCGAGAAGAGATGGTACAAGTTATGTACTTATGAACCAGGATGTAAATGTAATATATTGGTTCTTGTTGAAATAATTTTCCTATGAATGGATCTCTTTGAAAAAAAGGTTTTAGTTTTTAGTGATTTTCAGTAATCCGCTGCATATGATTTGCTTCCGCTTAAGTAAATCTTGTTTTTGTGAGTTGGATGCCACATAAACCATGTTGGGTCATACTTGTTCTCATCCTCAACACTGGATCATGATCATACCTTCCCATGTCATCCATTTAGCCATGAGGGGTTCATCAAACATACCTTTAAATCTTAAGTGGTTTTCCTTTCCTCTTTACATAAGAAGTACCATGCTCGCTTATATAGAAACTCAACTCTCATCATGAGCATTAGGTACCCCACTTCCCCTCTTAGGCCTAGGTACCATAGGTTCACTTTTGATGACCAACTACATGATCAATCTATTATCCATGAATCAGGCATGTATAAGGCATGACACGCACTTCCTGTCATCCTTCTACTCGAGCAACACTTCAAAGTTGACTCCTCCTTAAGGACAAACAACAAGGTACAAGGCCTTTCAACCTGTTACTAAACCTCCTCATGGTTTAAGGAACTCTTCTTCTCATCTATACCATAGGTACAGAGGTATTAGCAGACTCATCCTCTCTCTAGGGTTTAGTTCCTCTAAGGCCACCAAGATATCATCAGTCTCCAGGGAGCATGCACGAGGCAACTACAAATGTCCACTTAGGTCGCATCACCCTCGACTCCCCACTGTTCCTCATATCTCGGGGTTTTAGGTTTCCAACCTTCTTGCTTGGTTTCCTGCTATCTTTCTAGAGCTAACCCTACAACCAACCTCACCATTAGAGGTCATCTCTTCATGAAGGATCAACCTCAAAAGCATGCCCCTGCCTGGATGAAGCCTATGTTCAACTTATGTTCGCTCAAGGTTATCCATAACCCCTTATGCTTATCACATAAGCTATCCATCAAACTCTCCCGGCCAGGGTTTCAACCTACTTCTTGCACTACTGATACATTATGGGTGCCTATTAAGCCATGCTCATATAATTTCATGGGGTTCCATAGGTTCTTCTCTGACCTCAACAATGAAGGAACTATCCTTCACTCTCCACTGCTCAACCCTTCCCAGGGTTGGGTCGTCAAAGGTACTAGGTCATCCAACCTCTCATGGCTCATATGGCATCCAAGGCATATCTATCCAAACACCTGGTCTATCATGACATCCAACTCATCATGTTGTCTCTCTCTCTAACCTTCACTTAGGGTTAAGGTTAACATCATCCTCAGAGGATGTGCCAGGTCTCTACCTACAATGGAGATCTCTATCTCCAAGACTAACTCTCTTTATTTATCCTCCTAACAAGAAGGTCTAGCCTCAGGTCTCTTTTGAGGGCATGACAACTTATGTCATACGACCTAAGAATGTATCTATCCTTTAGTTTGCACTTAATCTATTAAGCTTATGTCCATGACATCTTATTTACATACTTTTCATTAATTTGGTGGAGGATTCCTTAGACCTTATTAACCTTACCCATACCTCAAGAGGGTCAGGAGGAGAGAGAAAACCCTAATCCTTAAGGTCCTTAGTAGAATCTGAATAAGATGAGAAAGTCCTAAAGGTATCTTATTTCGATTCATACGCTAAGACTTTGGCCAGGCAGTCACACAGATCTGGGAGTCCTCGTATTCCGACTAGCGGTGCGGAGGAAAATATTGCCAGCCCCCAGTCGTGATCCTTTTCTAGACATCTCCATCTTTCAGATAATCCTATAATAACTCCCTTGGGTTCTACGGAGTCTATAAAATTTAATAATTAATAATGGTTAAGTGAGGAACCTACGCTCTGATACCAAATGTTACGACCCCACCTCCCGATAACCCCCAATTAAGGGAGACCGAGAGGTCGAATCCGCACCCATAACTTCCGGATCAAAGGTTCGGCAATTAACCAAGAATAATTATCAATTTTTAACAGACTAAACGGGAAATTGTAAGAAAATAAATTTTTGCATACCTTTTTGAAAACTTGGATCTCTAAACTTCTATCCACTTATGGATTCTATTCTAACTAATCATCCTTGTATTTTACTTCATGTATTTTACAATATGACGATTTATTTTTTGTCCTTTTGGCTTGTACCTAAAACGCCGACAAACAAAACGTCGGTCAGCCAAAGCTGGTATGTGGGGGAAACAATAAACGTGCAACTATGATAACAACGTAATCATTCAATTAATCATTTAACAACTAAGATTATGTTTTAAATATAACTCTGTGATCTATGAGTACCCTATCCTCTGTGTTATCCCTGCAGTGGACCTGGATACTACCTTCCTTATGGTAGATCCCCATTAAACCCCTCATGGTCCCACCTATAGGTGAACCCGTTTCTAGGGTTGAGTCACATGGCACTACTCGTAAGTAGCTCACTCCTTAACTCATAGCATGCTAATGGGTCTCATGGCACTACACTTGGTATCCCAATTTCTAACCCACGATAACCTAGACCTTACTCTAGGTTACCCCTTTTTAGCCTTTACAAGCAACAGAGGTGGACCCGGATCTAGCCAGTTATACATGTATATTCATAGTGATAGTCATAGTCACTCTATAGTTGCATGAAATAAAAGCATCCAACAGTTATTTCAAGCCATGAGGGAAACGTCGATAAAATCCTTGAAAAACAAGTCGGGATAATCATAAGCGTAACCACATACCTGATTTGATGATTTCACAAGCATTAAGCAAATCCAACCAAGAATGCAATCCAAGCAAGCAATTCAATAATCACATAATTCCTGAAAATAATATGTACTCTATTTATTACACACGTTATCAAGAATCTACTTTATTGACTTGGATTCACTTTCTAGGGTTTTGTATCCATTTTAGGGTTTCATTTTGCAATTAGGGTTTCCCTTCATCTTTAACCATATTAAACCCTAATTTTATGCCATTACTCATACACCCTAATTATCTCATCTATTCTTCAATATTAAGGTTATCTTAACAACATATAACTCTATTTTCATATTACAGGCACATTAATCATCAATTAATTTCATTGAGCTTCTTTTACATTAAAGCTATTATTTTTATCCTTTTAATCAATGACAAGATCATTATACGCACCTATCATCAATTCAAAGTTCATTAGGGTCTAATTAACATATGAACTCGTTTTACCATCATTTCCACCTTTTATTCATGAGAAAACCCTAATTACTACATATATGGTATTTATCCAGAATTAAGGACTTTTGTACTCAAAATAATTTAGAACCATCATTAATAACGTATTTTCACCTTTTTCAAATCATATATGATCTTATCCTCTTTTACCCTAAATTAGGGTTTCTAAATACTTAATCATTCTCATATGGGGTAAAAACCCTAAATCGTGCAAATTTCATCTAGATCAGGTTCGAATCTAACATTATCATTCAACATGTTATTAATACTTCAATTAACCCATTAAGCATACTAGATTCAACCTTTAACCACAGATAGGGTTTTTAGACTAACTTTAATGCAATTTTCATCAACTTATAGTACTTTTGCAATTAGGAACGGAATCAAACTTTAATATCATTTTTATTGGATTCCTCTCGTTCTCCTGAGCAAAATTCATACATTACTTGTCCTAATCGGAGTTACCAATCTTTAATTATGAATTTAGCAAGATTTTACTTACTTGGCCAATCGGGTTGCGCCACGTGGTCAAGCTCATGCAACATTGTGGATTTGGAAATATAACCAAATTACGTCTCTGCCCCCGCTTAAGCTTTCGTTGCTTCATACCCCAGAGGGGTAGAACGGTCCAACGCACCCTTTACCCTTCTTCTTCCTCGGGCAGTTGATTTGCAGCCGCCGTCTTGCAGCCTTGGCGCGGCTCTTGCACTCAGCTTCGGGCCCGAGCTTCATCGGAAAACCATCCCTCACCTCCGTCGCGCCTATGCGCACCCAAGGTGCCCCTAATCCATGGCTAAACTGGCCAGTCATCCGCGCACAAGGCAGCACAGCGCGGCTGCTCTTACAGTCGTGTTGCTACTGCTGCACACATCTTGGGAGGAGGAACGGCTATCGAGTGCTTCCTTTGAGGTTGTGGGAGCATCACGGCCCCATTATAGCTCCTCCACGACCCTTAAGCTCCAGAGATATTGTTATACTTCCATCGTTAGAGTTTCGGACAAAAGGAGGAGAAGGGGTGGTATTGTGTGGAACTCCTCTGGATCTCGACCAGGGCTCTACCCCCTTTTATAGGGTGAGTATCCACGCCCCAGTAGGCTTGCCCTCAAAGCAACCAAGCCCTCTTCTAATTAGGAAAGTGCTTCCTTCACTACTAAGCAAGTCTCTCTCTCTTTCTTAATTTCCTTCGATAATCCTTCTTCTTTAATTATTAGGATTTCAAAAATTATATCTTTTATCTTCTTTGTACTTGCTTTTTAATTTATTGGCACGAAATTATATTCTCTTTTATTAGAAAATACTTCCTTTCTATCCTTATCACAAAATTCATTAATAATGTATCACATTATCCTCTTATTTTGTAATTTTAGTATTTCCTCTTTATTGGGACTCCTTGGATCCCAAGAAACTCTATTATTTCAAAATCCTTTTTATTGGATATTCATTATCCTTTTAAATGCATCTATATACATTATTTCTTCATTATCATGTTTATTTCTTATTAAACCTTTTTGAGGTTTCTCTTTATTTCTCTTTTATTTTCCTCATTGGCATTCCTTTTAATATTAGCAACCTCATGGATACAAAAATTCACCAAGAAATTTCATTTATGCCTCTTTCCACTCGTTTTCCACATTTTATCATTATTTTCAATTTCTTTCTTAATAAAGAAATACTTAATTGATCTTTTTTTTTCGTATTGCACTCTTTATTCAACTTTGGACTCCTTGGAACCCAAGGAACCCAAGAGGCACAAAATCCCTCTTTGGATTTGCCTTCTAGAGGTTTCCACATTTTTCTTTTCTCAAATATTCAATTATTCATTCACTAATTGAATTTTCTTGTTATTTTGGCCCAATAGTCAATAAAGCCCACAACACAAACATCAAGGCTATTGTAAACAAAATCCATTTATTCCAAATACATTATATCATTATTTATTTAAATATCCTTAATATGAGAAATTACATTTCTCGGCAACTGAACCCAAAATCAGGGTTGTAACAGCAGGTGTGGTACTACTGACGTAAGATAGTCTACAGATGTTACCGTAAGTTGCACATGTTTGTGATCTTTTTACTTCTTGTCCCTATACGCCTCCATCTCGCCTGCTAGCTATTTTGCTAGATTAGCAACTCGTGTTTGGATTTTTAGTTTTCCAGTAGAGTAGTTCTACAACGATTGGGTTAAGAGTAAGACAAATTGTGGTAGTCGACTTCTAATAGTATGTGGCTTGATTAATGCAAGTCCAATCAAACAGCCATCGAAACTTATCATCCATTTTTAACCTAATTTTCGGGCCATAGAAACCAACTGCTCTGCAATTTTAGTCACAGCCTGATAATAACAATTGACTCGGTAGCTAAGGCGAAGTCTGCTGAAATACCTCTTGACATTCATCAAAAGCAATTGCATCTCAAAGAAATTTATACTACAATGCCAATGCTCAAGATGAATACTTAACTAAACCAAGATGTGCATTGAGTTTCAACATAATTTGAAATAAGATCAGATGACCAAGCACTGAATGTTCCACATAAATCTGATTAGAGGTGTATCCAGAAAGAGCAAAGAAATTCTCTTCGTGACCATCAAGGAGCCACGGGCAACCTTGATTTCTGTACTTCGGACCTATTGCTGAAAGGAAATCAAAGGGCCTGCCGTATGGTGCAATTTCATGACTGTACATGACTCCACACGCTAGTCATTTCTTAAGCCTTCCCAAATGTTGGCACGGCTAAAATTAGCACGTTCCCCATCATCATTCATGCAGGGGAGAGGCATGCTAAGAGTTGAAAAACTGAGCATGAAGAGTTCATGAACTGCTGAGATGGTAGCGTTATTGTGTTCTCTGCAGGAAGAAGGGAACCAGTATACAGAGGAAAAGGAATGAGTAATTCTTCGTTAGGACCTCAAAGGGCTCCCATGTCTGTTCTCTACTTGGGTACTTCGGGTACAAAACAAATATTGTTGATGTTGAAAAGCTTACATTTATTGTCTATACACTTAACATACAAGCACATGCTTGAATCCCTTCTTCCCACAAACACACATCCATGTTGCACCGGCATATTCTTCTACAACTTGAAAAACCAATGCAGTATCAGAAGCTTTCAAATGTACAGCCATACTGGCATGGAGTGAACATCGTTGGGAGTTTTTTGCAAGCAGGGGAACAAGATGTCAATGTAGGGAACTCCAAACACATCTGGAAGAATCAAAGGGCAGAAATATAAAATAGCCAGAGCTCAGTACTTTACTACATCAAATATTCTGATAGAACAAGACAGAAAAAATTGATTATTCAAACGCTACCTACCTGCAGGTAGAATCAGAATTCATCTTTGAACGGCGCTTCTCAAGCTGGGAAACCGGCTTACACAGTGATTAAACCCTGTTCACCCAAAAGATGTTAGGAGCCACCACAAATCTCGTAACGAAATAGATGCACCATGACAACAACCCGAATCAGAAAATGAACTCAACTAAAACACCAAACCTGTGAAGATGATCTCACGGAGTTCGTGAGTTCCTCTGACACTAGAGAGGGATTCCACCTGCAGGTTTTTTTGAGAAAGGCATGATTAAATTTGAACTGACCAGCTTTCTGCAATGAACTATGACACAGATAGCAATAAAACATTGGCATGTTAATTCAAAAATGTCAAGAGTAAGAAACAAACAGCACCTGCTGAGAAGTGTCCAAGCTTCTGGCTACAAGCTTGCATAAGCGTATAAACGTTTCTTCATTAATGCCAACGGCTCTCAGAAGCTCATCCTCGGTCGTCATATCAAGTACCAATATGCACACGCTTGACACAATCAGAGCAACAGATAGGTCGCTGTGTTTCTCTGAAATTAGAAGAGAGGAATGATGTTGCCATTTTGCAATTTCAGCTGTGCAATGGAAGCATTGAATTCACACTAGGAGCACTTAGACCCAATCCTAAATATACTAAAACAAAGACGCAAGATGATAAAGACATATTTATGACAGCTAACAACCAAGGATCAAAAGTGAAACTAAATGTCGGATAGTATATACGGAAGCATAACGCAAACAAAATTGAACAAGTTAGCTAATAGACTCAAACCTGCAAAAAGTGCAAGACTACACAAAAGATGAGACAGAAAGGTTGCATCTAACCGAAGTTGAACTTTATCCCCCTGAAACAAGGGAAGTGGATTAATATACAAAATTGAAATTAAAGCCGGATTTCTTGGGGTTCAGTGACTCACATTCAGAAATATGTTTGTAATGGTGTCGCATGCTAACATTGTTGTGGTGTCTTCAACTGCATCTCCTGGTTGTTTTATCATGTTTAAAAGCCAATTCACTATCTGTTATATTTCATTATGTCAGTAAAATATCGAGAAGCTACCATATCAAAAGGGAACCATATTTAAACTGAATAAAAATGTTTCATCCAAATTAATACAAAACGTGATATTGCTAAAAACATTTGATTAGACATGGTGTCATTTACACATCTAACAAAGCATGGCTATCTGGTTGAATTTGGACTATCTATAGCTTTGGATAGCTATCTTTTTTTTGGTCGGCTATTTGGATAGCTATCTTGTTAGATCACAATTAAAAATAAATATAATTTTTATGCATAGAAGAGTCATAAATAAGGGATGCATCTTTTGGCTAATTTACTTTATTAAAATTTCAAAGAAATGATTCGTCCACACGCAGACCAAACAAGGACCAGAAGCTTACAGTTTTGTGTCCCTCACAGGATAGTAGAACTTTACACCCATCAATGTCTGCAGTAGTTTGGCACAGCATTGGAAGCATAAAGCAAACAGAGTAAAATGGGCTTTGTTAAAGAGACAAATAAACAAGAATTAGTCACAGGAATAACAGTAAACCAGATGGATGACAACCAAGACAATTTCGGGCAATATAAGAAAATTGACAGGTACCACTGCTCAGATTGTCCTTCAACAGAGAGAATATATTTCAACGTATTCCAAACCTTCTCCTTGCATGCAAAAGGTGTCTCTGCGAGATAACTGAAACAAGCATCAAATCAAGAAGCTGCTCGGTGAGAAGACTCAGTATTTCTCTCAATTTCAAATCAAAACCATTGATCTTCACGCAGAAAATCAAGCTGAGAATAAAAACCTAACTAAAAGACGTACAGTTAACCTACAGCTCAGCTCCCAGAAGGAAGAGTGAAGAAACAGAATGTACTAGGTAAACTCCATTTCATTTTGAGCTTACAGTTGGAAAGGTAATGAAATCAGTGTCACTGTGAGCTCACAGTTGGAAAACAGAATAACGCCAACGTCCATTTATTTGATAGGAAGATAACTACTAAGCAAATACAACTAAGGCTACTCATTATGACAACAAGACACCACTTCCACATCAAGAATAGACAATCACAAGTCCTTAAAATCATAAGTATCTGCACAATATTTAAAATGAAAACTGCTCTAATCATGTTTTCACACCTAGGAAGTACTGAGTCTATTAGCTCAACTAGGACGATGAGTCTGATATGCTTGCCCCTCTTACAAGTTTTGTGGAATGCCCTCCCTCGGCAGTAGTTATACCTCAAACTCAAATTACAAAGTGGCTGATTTCAAACCATTTTTTAAGGCTATCTCTTAGGACAGACCTATCAAAGGTATCGCATCAATTAGTAGCTAAAAAATACTACACTGAAAAACTTTAATCGGTTATTTGGATAGATCAACTTGAGCCTAACTAGCTGAGGACATATAATATCGTAGTAGTACCGATCTCAATTTTTTTAATAAAAAGTCATGTATTCCCTTGCGGAACTATAGAGTAAGATATCTGCTAACCTTGAATGATTAACAATACGGCCATCTCACATCAATTTTTTCTGTTCCTGAGAACAATACCCATATTTGAACTTTACTCAGCGCCGCATTGTGAGTGAGAGAAACAAAACGTGCCCAAGATAATAGATAAATTTGTCAAGTCATGCATGGGTACTTTGTTTCCACCCATTTATTGTCCTTTTTAATCAGCAAACTTTATGTAAATACTCCCCATGAGCTACATAACATGGAGGTTGCACCATATGAACAGGCTCATGAAGATCAAGTTGATGTAAGAACCAACCCAGTTTCACAATGACAGAAATAAGAATACGCATTGAATTGAGCCTAGCAACTGGAGAAAAAGTTTCAAAGTAGTCAACTTCAACTTCTTGTGTATATCCTTTCGCAACAGCTGAGCATTCAACCGATCAACAGCACCATAGAGAGATGCTTAACATTAATATCCAATCTACAACCAAATGCCTTGCAGTCTGAGGGTAGATCCACAAGAGTCCATGTCCCATGTGTCATAACAGCATTCATTTCTTTATGCATAACTGTTTTTCATCCAGGATGTTAAAGAGCCAGTCATTGGCAGAGTAGAGATAGCAAATAGAGCAAAAGTAAATGTTTACATATTGGCACTCAAGTGATCAACAGATACATGCTAAGAAATATGATACTTGGCACTTGACATGGGTGGCTTCCTCATAGCAGCAGGTAAATCCAAGGCAGATGGCACAGTAGGAAAAGTATTGTTACCTTCTTCAGTCAAAGGATCATAAGCAATAGGAGAGTCCATGGCAAGAAGTCTACATCGTGTACTTGAGCAACACAATGTGCACCACAATCGCTGGTAATTTGGGTAGTAGAAAGGTATACAGAGAACTTCTTGATCAAAATGCCAAGTAATGTGCTGGGAGGAAGGATCACGAGCAGCAGAAGCTACAAGGTGTGTACTTTAACAACATGTTGTGTTGTATATCAAGAAACTTGGAGCAGTTGAAAAGCTACATGTCGTGTGCTTGGACAACATGCCGTGTAAGGTGTCAGGCACACCTTGGACATGCAAATCAGCCGACTCAAAAGTGCCCAAGTCAAAAAGAAAAAAAAGAAAACATTGGGGTAGGACCATAGTTGTTGAGGCGGCCATGCGCCAGGCGTTCCTGAGGGAGGGCGCCTAGAGCGCCTAGGCGGGCGCCCAGATGTTTCTAGACATTTTGTTTTGTTTTTTGAAAAATGATAATTTTTTTATATTTACATTCATATTTTCATATATGTAAATATTAAGTAATGAAATTATTACATAGAATTTAGGCTAAATGACACCTAACATGACCTGAACTAGAACTGATTGCCACTAATTTGAACTCATTTGATCCACATTTGATCTAATTTGACCTAGTTTACCCTGATTTGGTCTAACGCGACCTAATTTTGTATAATATGACCTAATCAATACCCAATTTCCCTAAGTTTTTCATATATTGACCTAAATGAGACCAAATTTGGCGGAATCAGACCTAATCTTCTCAAGTTAGAACTAGTTCCCCTAAATAATACTTCTTTTCCCCAAATTAGGCCTAATGTGCCCAAATTTAACATGATTTGACTTGAATCAAACCTAAATTTGCATACTATGGCCCAATTAGACCCAATTAAACTCAACTTCCCCAAATTTTCCCTATGTTGGCCTAAACAAGATTTAATTTGGGCAAATCAGACCCAATCTCACCAAGTAAGACCCATTTTCCCAAATTGGACTTGTTTTCCCTAAATCATATCTAATCTGCTTAAATTTGACATGATTTGGCCTAAAATCAAACCTAATTTTCCATAGAATGACCTAATAAAATCTAACTAGCCCTATTTTCCCTATATTGATCTAAATGAGGCCTTACATGGTCAAATCAAACCTGATTCCCCCAAAGCAGGCATGTTTTCCTCAAACCAGGCCTAAATTACCCTAATTTGACCTCATTTGAGATAAATTAGACCCAATTCAACCATAAAATGACTCAACTTGATCAAATACACACGTAATGTATGCTAAATTAACCGGTGAGCCCGTTGGTTCCCGGTTCACTGGTTCAACCAGTGGTCTGACAGGTTCAACCGGTGACGTCAGCATGACGTCACTAATAGTTTAAAAATATATAAATATCTTTGATACTCATAGAAAATGTCCCTGCAAAAGTTATGAAACATGAATACTAGCAAAACTGCTCACAATAACTTGATAAACAGACCAAATAACTAATACTATTCTATTGATGGATATTTATATACCAACATGTATATAGTATTCAATATTAATTAACAAAAATAGCAGCAAAAATACATTTACTTGTTAAGTGAGAGAACCGGCCGGTTCAGCTGAAACCGGACCGGTTCGCCGATTCACCAGTTCAACCGGTCGGTTCACCGGTTTGATGCCGGTCAGACTTCATTTCCGGCTTTGGGAGGGAACCGACCCAGTAGAGTGACTGGTTCCCGGTTCCCGGTTCAACCGGCCGGTCCGGTTCGGTTCTAATCACCATGGTCTGACCTCACATTATAACTATTGGATGTTCTCATCATGCTATTTTAGATTGACTAGACTTATTTTTGTCTTTATATTTTGTGCGTGTACAAATAGACTAAGTTCAGTTATAGTAGCACGTACATTTGTACTACTATAACATTGGGTGCGTTTTGCACCCCGAGTGTGTCTTTCCAGTTGTATTATATATATTGAGTGTGCCTATCCGTCCAGGATGCGCCTTTCCGCCCGACTTAGGCTTGAAATTTTACGAGTCCCGGCCTTACATGAATAAAAGTAGTCTAATTGTTTTACATGCACTCATTATGATTTGACAATGTTGTTATATGGCAAGAATACATTCTGATATTCATTATCCTTTTATTAAATGCCTCATCTATTGTCTTGTTGATCATCATTTTGAAGTTCATATTCTTTTGATATCCACTTACTACTTTCCTCTTCTATGGGAAGCCTTGTTATATTTGATGTCTTTTTTTCTAAAATTGCTCAATTCCCTATTAATATGCACATATCGACTTTTACGCTGACAACATCTGTTTTTGTCTTCTCTTGTAGGGTATGTGTCCAACCCCGGGTGTAGGACATGATGGAAATGACATGCAGACGTGGAACTAACTTATGGAGCTGACTGTCGGGCAGAAGGGCTTGATATAGTTTAGATATCCCTTTACTGAGATCCTAATGTTGTTGCCTTTATGTAAATCCCAAGTAGGAAAATGTTATATAACCTTGATAGATTGAATGTAGTCAAGAAATATTATTTAGTTGCTATATTTTTGTTATTGTGTATATCATCATTTGAAAAATGAAAAATTTACACCTATTCTTACATGTTTTGTAGTGTGCTTGGATTAGATGAATTTATTCCTCAAATTTTAGTAGGAAGTGGATCCCCTCTCTAGTCCTGCTCCTTACAAAATGTACCAAAATTTGATATGTTGTGTTACACAGTTTTTATTACTCAAATGGATGGTGATGTTCAGGATGATGTTTGTCACAAGATCGCAGCAAGATGGTCAAAATGGAGGAGTGCCACTGGAGTGACCAAAAAATCCCTCTCATATTATAAACTAAATTTTATGGAACAGTTGTGCGCTCAGCCATGCTATACGGCAGTGAATATTGTTGGGCGGCGGTGAAAAAATAAGGTCAACAAGATGAATATGGTGAAATGCGTATGCCAAGATGGATATGTGGGAAGACAAGGAAAGATTGTTTGAGATATGACTACATAAGGAACAAAGTCAGGGCGAGTATTGAGGATAAGTTGTGTGAGGGTTTCCTTATTGACTTAGATAAAGTGAGGGTCTACATAAACTCTATAAGGCGTATATTACATCAAACTGACAAAATGAAGGTGCCAAGTATTGAGGACAAACGTAGTCAAGTTTTTTGAAAAAAAATTGGCATTCCATTGATTGGGGGTTGCTAAGTTCTTGTTGGTAATTTGTTTATTAGAAAACCAAAGTCTAGAATTTAACCAAGATTTGGTTGAAATTTCTGATCGACAGATGATAACTACATTTTAGTTAGTATATCTTCACAATAAAACCAAAGCCATGAGAAATGAGGAAACCAAACAATAAGAACGAGCATACCTCCCTAAGAAGCGAACTGAAGCCAGGAGCTCATCCCCTTTCCTATGCTCATGATCCTGAATAGCCCAGACACACAAAAGAAAGACAACAGATAAATAAAAAGTGAGTACAAACTTGAGTATATAAACTTCAAATGCTTTCACACCGACTTAAAACACCCAAAAGACTAATGTACCTTGGCATCATTTAGATAGTCCAAAACCACGCTAATCGTCTCATTGAGGCCGTTTATTGCCTTCATAAGGACACCCTCGTCGACTGGACTTCCTGCATGGCTTATAAAAATCAATTAATATGCCTTGAGCAAGAGGCAATCATGAGTGAAATTAGTTTTGATAATTATCAAACTAATTTCAAGTGATGTTGTTGGTGAAGGTACAAAATTAAGCACAGGAAGTCATACACACTAACAAATCTTAAATAGATCCCACATGGTTCGCTCATCCTCAGTTAAGACACATAAATACTAGATGACTTGTCAATTACAGACAGTGGTTACCATAAGATCCATGACTCTCCAGATGTCCAAATTTGACAAAAATGATAAAAACAAAGTTAACCGGATCTCCTCAACAACTAATTTAATTTTGTACCTTCACCAACAACATCACTTGAAATTAGTTTGATAATTTTCTCCATCAATGAATATAGCACAGCCAAGTTTTGTTGTTTCGAGATAGATGCTTCAGTGGCAGAATTTGAGGCCTCATATTTTTCATATGCAAGTTCATTAAGAAGAACAGCAACTTCAACCCTAGCAGACTCAAGTACAAGTAATAGGCATCTGCAGAAAAAGAGGAAAGCATTGAGCCTGTTGTTGATGACTTTGATATGTAACATGTTTCACATGGATAGGTTGTTGCTTACTTGTCAGGTTGCATTTGATCTTGGAGACCTGAAATATTGTTATCACCAACCATCCACTCTTCACCTACTACTTCCATTACAGAATCTGCCAGAGCAAGTGCCTGAAGCTTTTCTGCGGGCACTGCAGATGACAGACCAACAACAATACATTTATGATAGCATTCTATATGGCTGGGTATTAGCAACAGGCTCAAAATGGTTTTCCAGCAAACAAGGTGTTAGTCTTTAAAATGACGTTTGAAGAAATTGATGGTCTATAAGATGGTCAAGAAAAGAGAAAAACACTTTATTACAAAAACTTCCGCCTAATCCCTAGCATACAGAACAATAACCACTTTTAGGACTGATACATACCGACACGG